>VZRV01003106.1:110864-136437 GCA_013398115.1 Falcunculus frontatus | reverse complement strand
CTAATCTTTCTTTAGTAAGGGTTTGTGAGCCTATGGACCTGTACAAATTCTGTGTTTCCATCAGCTGACCCAAAATCGGGATGTATTTACAAGGAAGTTAGCCTAGTGGTGCTTTTTCCTCAACTTCTGTCAGTTATTTAATGATATCATATGCATAAACATACCATAAATACAACCTGACACCTCAAAGAGCATGAAAAGCTTAAAGCTGTATGTAACAAAGCTTTAAATTGTTCAACTTACTTTATTCCACTGAGGTGCATAATACTTAAAATGATGGTTGCCTTTATAAAGAACAGAATAAAAAAATCCACCATCTCTGCTATGAACCTGTGTGCCAGTGAAGGGATAAGGAACTCCCGACCTGCAACAGAAATAGTTTACATTACCCAGATTTTACTGCACTAACACAAAGTTAACACTAACATCTAAAGAACAACCCACATTAACCTCTCTGCAAGAATATAGTCAAGACCTTGATCTCGGCTCACGTGTTCTTCAAGAAAACTTCTAAAACTGTTTGCATAAAATATAATCTGAATTGTTTAAGTTGAATTAGAAGAACCTTCTTTTAGAACTTTAGCTCTTTCAGAACTGAGTCCCCTCATAATTAGGATCACAGGCAAAATCATACTCTGCTAAAGAACTGAAATACATTGAAGATGCATCAGTGTTTGTGTTCTTTTGTTTAGAACAACCTCATAGAGAACAGATTTATGTAAATCTGACAGGTCAGATTAAAAAGAAAATTAGATCTACCATAACTTTTCTATCCCTCAGCACCAAGGCTTCCGTGTATACCAGGTACCAGCTCTCAGAGTAAAACACAGCCTATTTTGTCCCCACTCAGACACAAACAGGAATGGATGAAAATATCAGTCATATTTGACATAAACGTTTCCAAGGACTACTTATAATAAAACACAGCATACTGCTCTATCCCCAGCCAGAAAAGATAACATGTTTCTCCTACTTAATTTGCTAACTGCAAATGGGCACAAAGTAAGGAGTCACTTACAAGCTTTTGTTTCTCAGGTGATTTAAGCAGAGAAAACATTAAAGAGTGTCTTAGAAAGTTTCCAAGAAATAGTGTTACAAAATAACTTCATATAGACCCAGCTACTCCTCTATTTCCCAAAGGACAAACATGACTCTCACATGAAACCTGCAATGACTCAAATCAAAACTTCCCTTAGAAATGCCCTTCTACTACCAGATGGAACCCGTGGGAAACAGTGACTGGGTTTGTTACTGTTTCTGAGAATACTTATCCCCACACACAGAAAGGACAAAAGAGGAAAGAAAATCATACGACGCTCTAATCTCAAAAAACATAATAGAATTTCATTTAGAATAAGCCTCCCCAGTTCAGCTGCTGAGACTGATGCTGCCAGCCATGGCCCTGTGAGCTGTGAGTGCCAAGCCAAAAGCCCACAGCACTTTCAAATGGGGTAAGCAGAATCAGGCAGGGATCAGGTAAGAGCCAGCTCTTATTTAACATACCTGGGTTTATACAGCTTTGTTTCATACCTGCTGCACTGATCACTCTGCATCAATTGTATCAAGTAGCATGACTTACATGTATAATACTAAAACGGATTCCACTGGCATTGTCAAAGCCTGTCCAAGCTGTCTGTTAAATTCTAATTAGAGATTCTTCAACTAAGGCAGGAGGGAACGCAGCCAATCTCCCAGTCCTGGCTTGAGCACAGAGCACCAGGTGAAAGCTTCCATTTGCTTCTTTTAAAAGCAGCACATTTGTTGAAGTTGGTGGCAGAGACTGATTTATTCACCATTGAATAAATTAGAAGAAGCTACTGCATAAACAAGAAGCTACATGGGGCTAGGAAATAAGTATTCAAATTATGTTCAACTCCATCACATTAAGAAACCTTGGCAACCCTTTGACTCTGGCAGATTTACATTGCAGTGATTCAAGATGTTCCTCATATCAGAAATCCACTCTTTTGCCAAGGGTTACTATTGGTTCAGCAAGGACAGCCAAAGGCAACATCCATCCAGCTCAATGTCTAGGGTCTTACACCCACATAGTGCTTAACAGGGGTTTGCACCACTCAGCCACAGGGCAGATGAGGCTTGGATGCACCTTTTGCCCTATTGTTCCTACCGGATGAGCAGTAATCTCCTGCAGTAAGGCAGGGAGCAACCACGAGGGAAGTGTCTTAAATCATGGTGACTGTCCACAAAGAGCCTGCCACTGCTCAGGGTGTTGTTAATATTGGTGCTCTGGCACACACCTGCAGGCAGACTGAAGTGGCAGAAGCAGTTAACAATCCCACTTTTTGACATCACAGTTTAAAACCTGCAACATTAACATAAGCTGTCACTTATTTCAGCTTATGTAAGCACACGAGCTGTAAACTCCATTGGCACAGGGACAGATACATGACCTGCCCTACCGAGCCTGCTGTGTGGGCAGTAATCTACAGCAGGGAAGAAGGAGCCATAATCACTTTAGCTGTTCCAGATATACCCATCTGCAATCTGAAGCCAAAGCACCAGCACAACAGTCTTTGTTTATAACTGTATTGTATCACTGTATCACATACCTAGTCCCTTAAGAAGGCCAGGTATGTAGCAATAGTATGCAATATTTAAATAACCATGTTTAGCAGCATGAAATGTTATTCATGCCCTTAATTACGTTTAACATATGGAATTAGCTCCTGAAAAACCCGGCAAAAATCCAAGAATCATTTCAGCCTAGCCTTTGTCCAACCCTCCTTTTAATGACTGGCAGTATCAGTTCATAAGCAAACGATAACAGAATCAGGGCATAATTACAGAAAATACTATTTTGTGTTCTAACCATGTTAAAGCAACATCTGCTCAAAAACATAAGAAAGAAGCAAGCTCAGAAGCTTGACTCCCTTTCCTTGAAAATAAGGAAAAATGAACGAAAAACATCTTCCACATGCATACTGCCACTAAGCTTATTTATAATGTCAGAGATCAGCAATGTCGCACTTCGTCCTGCAGAGAGAAACGAGATCTGGCTTTTTTCCAAAGTCCTTCAGCAGTGCTCTCCTCCACAATTTCCTACCATTGCTCACAGTGGTACGAACATTCAAGGAATGTGACCTAGGCGCTCCTCAACTTGTGAGGAATTGTTGCTGCTCCAGGTTTTACCTCTGATGCGATCAAAGTGAGTTTGCTTTACTCCTGAACAAATATAAACAGAAGGCCTGCTGTGCACTGCCTTCAGTATTTACAGCTGCAACAGATGTCTGTTTATCTCGGGTCCTGCTGCCTAAGTTTGTTCAGTGTCAGTTTATTTTCACTTCTCTGCTTCGATTTCACTAAATTATTTTATTTGAGCACCAAGAGCCCACTAAAAACAGTCACAGTTAGTTTAGATTTCATCATCCAAACAGGCTACTTATAAACCTAGATGCATTACAAAACTGTGACAACATGAATAAGTTCCACTGGAAAAAAATACAACTCCTTCGTATCCATGAAAACATCTTTACGAGCACTGAAAGCTGTAAGCTGTATACGCGAGTCAATCCGCCCAAACCTGCTTATGGACCAGATTCTGGATTTACAACCTCGGTATTAGGGCTGTCATCCTGTGTTCCAGACCTGCTTATGGACCGAGTTCTGAATTTACAACATCGGTATCAGGGCTGTCACCCTGTATGCCAAACTTGTTTACGGACCAAGTTCTGGACTTAGGACCTCGGTATTAGGGCTGTCACCCTGTGTCACAAGGCACAGCCACATGCCCGGGGCCGCAGCCAACGGAAGCGCAGCGACTCCCAACGTCGCACACCCCCAGCTTCCCTCTCCAGATCCCGCTTCCCGGAGCTGCGGCTCTCGTCAGGCTCCTCTTCCTCTCCAAGGCCGAGCGGCCCAGCCCCGGCCCCCACTCACCCGCCGGCCGCCCTGTGTCCCTGGAGGCGCCGCTGCCGCTGGTGCCGGCGGCGCTGCCGGAGGCCGCCCTGGGCAGGGGGGACACGGCGCCCGCCGCTCCTGGCCAGGCTGGGGTGGCAGCGGCGGGGGGGCGGGGGCCCCGGCCCGCGGGGGGCGGGGGTGCCGGGGGCGGGGGGGAGGAGGGGGANGCGCTCAGTGGCTTGGCCCCGCCGCCCTCCGGAGGGGAGCATGGCGGTGGTGAAGACGCGGCGTTGGCGTTGGCATTGGCTTCCTCCTCTCCGGCGGCGCTGCCGCCCTCCGCCATCGCCGCCGCCCCAGCGCCGGCTCGGCCGCGCTCCGCCACCTCCTCCATCCTGGCGGGCACTGAGCGTCCACCGCGCGTGCGCCGGGGACTCGCCTCGCCTCTCCCACTTATGGCGGAGGGGAGGGGGGGAAGAGCCTGACGAGGAGAGCACCGCACCAGGGGAGAAACAGGCTTCCCCCCCGCCCCCGCCACGAGATGGTATTGCCGAACGCTGAGGCAGAGGCGGCTGCCTCCGACGTGCGAACGAAGCGGCCTCTAGAGCGCCGCACCGTGCGCAAGTTCTATGTTTTTATTTCCCTGTCTAAATATTGTGGGGGTTTTTTTCCCCCTTTATCTCCCCCTTTTCATCGTTTCCCCTATCACATATCATACTCTTCCTCTGAAAAAAAAAATCATTTAGGTTGGAAAAGACCTCTGTAATCGAGTTCAACCTATGACTGAACATCACCGTGTCAACTAGACCAGGCCACTGAGTGCCACGTCCAGGCTTTCATTAAACACCTCCATGGACGGTGACTCCACCACCTCCCTGGGCAGCCCATTCCAATGTCTAATCACCCGTTCTGTGAAGAAATTCTTCCTGATATCCAACCTGAAACTCTCCGGAGAAGAGGCCGACCCCCAGCTGGCTACAACCTCCTTTCAGGTAGTTACCGAGAGCCGTAAGGTCACCCCTGAGCCTCCTCCAGGCTAAACACCCCCAGCTCCCTCAGCCACTCCTTATAGGACTTACTCTCCTCAAATGCTGAACAAAGAAGCAGCAGCAAATTTAAACATAGTTTTTCAAACTAATTAATAATCTTTAAGGTTTCTGTGTTCTTACTAAGCATCTCAACCAGACCAAGAGTTCTGTCTGACAGAGATGTTAACACAGTTCCATACTGAATGAACAAGTAATACATACCGTGAATCTGGAGTGTTTCCCATGTCGAAGACAACAAACATCATAGGTGAACAAAACCAGAAGTTTCTCCCTCTCCCTGTTGAACTATTTTCCCATTTAACCTCAACTAATTTTAAAAAATGACGTAGTTTCATAAAATCATAGAACCATGGAATGGCCTGGTTTGGAATGGACCTTAAAGATCATCTAGTTCCAGTCCCCCTGCCATGGGCAGGAACACCTCCCACCAGAACAGGTGGCTCCAAACCCCATCCAACCTGGCCTTGAACACTTCCAGGGGTGGGGCATCCACAGCTTCTCTGGACAACCTGTTCAGTGCCTCCCCACACTCACAGTAAAGAATTTTCCCCATGTATCTAACTGCAATTTCCACTCTTTAAGTCCCAGAAGTTTGTGTGGAGTGAGTCTACAAGCAAGCTGAGTTGAATTGCCAAAGTGATTATCAAATAATGACCCATACAATATTATTCAGTTATGTAAGGTGCTGGCACTCACTATGTGGCTGTGGTTTTAATTACAGTGGCATGTTTTGGAACACAGACCTTGGTGAAATCAATATGGGTAAATGTTTAGGGAAACACAGCGAGTTTTAGCATGATTAGGAAGGAAGAAAGGAAGGAAGATAGACAAGTGTATAGATGAAAATGTGGTTTTAAACCATCTATTAACTCTTAATAGAAAAACTATCTTGGAAAACTGACAGTAAATGTAACATAACAAGGCTTCTTTCCCTATAACATTTTGCTTCTTCCTTCATGAGTTACAGTCTATTTATTTTTTTTAAAATTTGATTTTTGCCACAAACCCTTCAGGACCAAGGAGTATCTAGTCTTTTTTTTTTTAATTCTTTTTTTGGTCTCTGTGGCCACAGGTTTTGAAAGCTAGATCAGATCTTAAGATACAATTACAAGATGTCAGAGACTTCATATAATGCTGCCAGTCACATGTAAATTTTAGGCTGACCAGCAGCAGCATTACCCAGGCATAACCATAGTTAGAACTCACTATGAGATTATTCTGGATATTCGAGGTGAAACGGAATCACTGACAGCACAGAACAGGGGACTAACAAGTAACAATGTAACATTTCCTCATGCCCAAATTTTTCAATTATTAGTTTTTCATTCTTCTGCTTTAAAAAGAAATAACCCACAATTGACCCACAAATTCTGTGAGCATGCAGATTTTTCTGTTCTGGGATGCATATGACAGAGATGTTGTGACAACAGGGCTTGCCAGTAGTGACAAACTCACAGCTTGGGCTTTTGGTGACAAAGGATCTTGTTTCATTGCTGTGTCAGATTGCACACAGGGCAGTATTTACAGTCTTCAGCAGCACCAATTTCTTGCTACTTTGCTTTCTCTTGTGGGTGGAGTCAGAAAGGGAGAGACTCTTGGGCAGCTCATTGTACCAGCTGATGAAAACAAGTAGTTGAATGCCTTGGCAGTTAAATATTCTCTTCTCTAGAAATGAGATTTAGGCAATAGGAAATGTTTTGAACTAGATCAAAAGAAGGAGGTAAGCACCTAAAAGCTGGTATCATAGTAGTTAAGGTTTAAGGGGAATCTGGAATCCTACCTTAAGCTCTTTAAGTGTAGGTAATGCTGAAAAACCTCATCAGTCACTCTTGAGCAGGGAATCCTTCATAGTCAATAGGAAGTAACAGAACACTGGTGCGCTGTAAATCTGGCTGCTGTACAGAGCTAAAGACATGTACCTTTGCTCATTTTTGATATGCCTTCTAGCATCTTGTTTTCAAGGGGTTTAAACCACTTTTAAAACGGAGGAATTGCTGAAGCATTGAAGTTCAGTTCTTTCCTTTGCTTGGGGGATAACAGATCACATCTCCTGCATCATGCTCAAATATTCTAATAATAGGAGCTCTTCTAAAGAGTCCTTGAATGAGAGTTGTTGGACATTAATCAACAACAAAGTCTTGTCATTCCGAAGCGGTTAATTATTGTTGGGCCCAGCAGCTACAATTCATGATATTTAGACATTTGTATCGAGTATTTATGTTCATGTACAGACTGAAATTAAATGCAAATGATGGTAAAAGAGATTCTTCATCACTGAAACTATAGTCACCAAAGAGTGAGAACCTTCCCCCTTGGGGCAAGCAGCCAGATACAGAACATGAAACTTGAGCAAAAAACCATATGTATGCATTTACATAATGACAGTGTAAAACATTATACATTTAGTGTGGAATATGGTACAACTGTCTCCCAAATTAAATCAATTTAGCCTTTCACTCTGAAACTGATCTGTCACATCCGTCTAAGGAATTTGAAGGAGAGATTGGCTCTAAAACCTTACACAGTTGACTGAGGCAACTTCTTTCTAATAGATGCAACTCCAAGTGTTATACAGAGAAAAGAGAATCCTGGTGGTCAGAGTTGATAAAAAGGTCATAGCAAATCAGCAGGAGAAAAGAACAAGAAACTTTTATCTTAGGGTACACAAGTTTTTTGTGTGGTTGCCTGTTTATTAGTACTGTCTGGTTTAGGAGTTGTGCATAAACACCTTTATTTGCCTTTTACCTTGGCCTTGTTTGAAGGAAGAGTTAACAACAAAACAGCTTTACTCAGGAACATGGCACTGGGAAGCTTTACCAGTTACCTAACTCCCTATAACGTCTCCTTCTCTTCCCAGGGAGGAAATACGATGGTGCCTCTGCTAAAGCAGCAGTGAGATCAGGGCTTTGGAGAGTAAGAGTCTTTGATGGTCAGTGGTGATCAGGTAGGGTCCTCAGCATGAAACAAGACCTAGGGAAGAAGGGTTAAGCTGAGGAAATCACCACTGAGTTTTGGGTGGTGGAGTAGGGAAAGTTCTCTGTTCTTCCACAAAACTTTTGGCACACAGAAAGATTTTTCAGGATTATTTCAGCCATAAAGAGCAGGTTCTTGTTTTCTGGTAGCCAGAACATTCCTTGGGGAGCATTATTCATGATTTTATCTAATAACAGGGGGATTTTTTTATAAGTCAGGGGCCTGTTTATAAGCATCTTCTGAAGGCAGTAGCTATTTCTGGGCAATATTTTCACAGCATTTGGGCCCAGATCACCTCCAGAACGGAAACTGAATCTGCTTTGTATGTTCTTGATAACTGCTGTGCTTGCTAGAATATCATGCAATTGACTGAACCTTAGCTCCATTTGTCTGGAAGCAGCTGCTTCCACATTTTAGAAGGAGCCCAGTTGAACAGCACATCAGGAGAGTACACTAAGGGTGCAGACTGAATTGATCCCCTGAAGCATTCCAAATGGACAAATGCTTGATCTCTAGGAAAGATATGTGAGGCACAGGGTGATGAACACATAGTGCAGTAACACTGAAGGAACTCATGCAGATCCAGATACGCTGAGGATTCAGGAGAGTAAGAACAAGAATGATTTGTCTGGAAAATAGCTATGGCACTGGGAAGCCTTAGCAAGTACCTAATTCCCTAGCACATGGAAAAGATTTCTGGTTTTCAAACACAGATTTGAAATTACTTGCTCCTTTATCTGCAGTGGCTCTGTTAAATATTAAGTTCAATCAGGTATTTTTTCAAATGGAGATATGCTTAGCAGTGTTTAAAAAAAAAAAAAGAAAAACAACCCAAAAGATCAATTTAATAATTGGTAACAAGTAGTTATTTTTGATTCTTCCTTGTTCATCCCACTCAAACCTTTACCTTTCACCAAGATGATAATTTCAAGATCAAAATAATATTAAGTGTTTTTACAGTGACTTTTAGAGGGCAGAATTCTCCAGCTCCTTGGCAAACAGCATTCACGTCCTTTGTAAACGCTGCAGTCCCGCAATTCATCATCAAAAGCTTGCGAAGGCCTGGCCTCGGCTGTTTCCTGCCATCTGGTGGGTACTTGGAGTCACTACCTCAATGCGTCTAACTTTCAATGGGCTCTTAGTAACCAATATTCTAAACAACTAAGGAGGTGTCACAGAACACAGAAGGGCTGAGGTTGGCAGGGACCTCTGGAGTCCACCTGGCCCCCCTGCCCAAGCAGGGCCACCTAGAGCCGGTTGCGCAGGACCAGGCCCATGGGACTTCTGACTGTCTCCAAGGATGGAGATTCCACTGCCTCTCTGAGCGACCTGTGTCAGTGCTGGTCACTTGCACATGAAAACAGCATTTCCTGTCGTACAAGGGAACCCCCTGTGTTTCAGTGTGTGCCCGTTGTCTCTGGTCCTGTCACTGGGTACTGCTGAAGAGAGCCTGTCTCCCTCCTCTTTGCACCCTATTCAAGAAAGTATGACATCCATTGAAGCTTTTCATAGGAAAAAAAGCTCTCTACATTTAGACACTTTAATTAAAAACTCACCTTCTCTCTTACATGTATTTTACTGGCTGATTGACAGCATCTGTACTAGTGAATATTTGACCCATGCAGGTTTATAGAAATGAACTGGCTAATTACACCACACACATTTTTTCCATATCATTATATGAATCAAATTCACTGTTTTCTGTTTTGACAGTGGCACTGATTTTAGGGCATCACCACAGTATTAGTGCAGTGTAATGCAGAAATCAAGGGGTGTATATTGTGTGACAGCATACAGTAAAAAAAAAGATCAATGGGACCTTATAGGGATGCTCAGCATTCAGCAGTTCATTCCTTGCTGGAATCAACCATCAAACACAGAATAGTCTTGCTGCTGAAAACTTGGTGGATGCAACTGCTCCTGGTTGAGATAATTCATCAAATCATCATTCTGCAGTTCGTCGGCTATTTCTATCTTAAGATAAACTTGATTTTTCACAAAATGAGGTTTTTACCCTTTAATTGTACACAAATTCATGTAAAGTAGAAGCAGAATAGTTTATATAGTACTCCTTTGTAATTTTGAATTTAATGACAGGTTGCAGAAAAAGAACAGTCCAGCCTACTGGAAATGTATGACAAGTATTTTTTATGATGACCAAATTGAACTCACAAAAGGTGGTTATAGATTTTTTTATTGTTGTTGTTATGTGGCTGACTAAGAGTACTGGATAAAACCTATGTTAGAAGTCTCTCTCCTACTTTTCTGGTGTCCAGAAATGGATTGACTTGGTATCCTTTTCTTCAGTTGAAGCAATTGCCTTGGGTCTGTCCATGCAAGGCCTTCTTCCTTTGCCTTTAAACTTCTGCCCTCTGACAAAGGTCTGAGGTGTGCTCAGACTGCCAGGCATGCGCTGTTACTGCACAAGACCTTTTTCTGCTACGAAACTAGTCAAAGCAATGTACTTGGGTCTTGCATGTTGCAGGACCATGACTGTTAGGGTGAAGATCTAGCCATGAAGGAGTTTGCCTTCAAATGTTTAAAAGAAGAATTAGATCAGCCTTCACAGTGTTTGTATTTGATGGGGGAGTTAAATCCCTCAGAGGAACGGTAAGAATCTGCCTGTGTAGTGATTCAGGGCTGTCTCGATGCTTTCTGTTTATCATCGAGATTTGATACTTGGTTTGTGTCTTACCTCCAAAGCAGCAATTGGCATCCTGCTGCTGCATAATGCCTTGTCTCCTCTTTGATGCTGTATGAAAGAAAGAGTTGGTATCTCAGGCCAGAATGAGATTATTTTGTGGAACACATTGTGATTATGATTTAAGGATTGAACAACCCTTCAATGATCCTTTTATCATGAGAAGTAGGCAATGCCCATTTTCCAGAGATGAGGCACATCCAAGCTACATACCAAGTGGACCACCTGTGATTTGAAGCCATAGAGAGAAACAACAGGAAAAGCTAAAAATAGAAGGCAAACCTTACCAACTCACACCAGGTCATGATCACCTCCCTAGCTATAATCCCTGGAAGATAACAGGTATACCTAGAACTGAGAATCATGAAAAGCTCAATTTGCCGGCTGTCACCAAAGTTATGTGCACGACACTTCAGGTTTATCTGCTGGCACGCAGAATATCCTCTACTCACTGTCAGGTGGATTATGGCAGCAAAAATGATAATATTTTAGTGAAAGGGGAGGAGGAGCTACTTTCTTGTCACTCCAGCTTTTGAAACAGGTTTAAGGAAGAGAAAGCCTATAGGATAAAGAATGCAATGGAGCAAGCTCTGAACAACTTGGTTTTTAAACAAGTATTTTTTCCTTTTTATTTCATAAGAAGTTTACTGTTGAAAAAATGATATATATTAAAGCAAACACATTATACACATAGGTTAAACATCAGATAGCAAAACCATATGGAATGAGCACTACTGGTTATATTGTATAGGGTTTACAATCAAAGATATACTTAAAAACCCTTAAGAGTTAATGTACTTTCAAGGTAAGTTAGGCACAAAATTTAGCTTGTAACTAGCTCTGCAAGCATCTCACTGTGATTTCACTGAGACAAGTTGTTACAAGTGATCAAAAACATAAGCTTTTAAAATTTTTAGAATTTTATTTGTACTATGTGCTGAAATAGTACAAATGTATACAATACTCCACCTTTGTTAAAAAAGCATGTAAAGTAGGGACTGTAAAGTAGAGTCACAGGGCTAAAGAGGAAATTACCCCTTTATTTGGGCTCAGAATTAGTATGGCATAAATCTATGGCTTTGCTTTGTGGATGTATTTGAAACTGAGTAAACCCTACAAATGTGGGGAAAACCCCCCAGGATGATACTTGTAACGAGCATGATAAGCTACAATACAAATATTTTAAAGGAACTCTATTAGTAAGGAAAACTAGCTGGTAACAGATGTATATGTCCTCCTTGGTTTTCTGTATAAGATGCAAGATACAATGTTAAGTTTTTAAAAGTTAGGGATTGTGTCACCAAAAAAGAAAAAAAGGAAAAAAAATCCAAGGAGCAAAAAACCTTCAAGTAATTTCCTGCAAGGTTTTAGCATTGATTAGGCTCTAGCCTAGAAAGAATTACTAATTTGCAAGAAATGAGAGGGCAACAGCAAGTCTGTAATAAAATCTAACCTCACAGAAAACTGTGGGATCTTCTAAATATGCATATTAGAAATGTTTCGGATTAAATTACCGTACTTTTTAAAAATTTTCAGTTAGCAAAATGTATTGGTGAGCTGAAAGTCGTCCTTTTTTCCTTGTTTAAAACAAAACACATTATGATTGCCACAGAACTGCAAGAAACTGCATACTTTCTACGGGTACATTTTTACTGCATCATACAGGAATTGCTGAATAGGTAAAAATAAACACCTTAAAGTCTTAATGCTGTTTTTGATTAGTACAAACACAAAAGGAATGCACTGAAGCAAGATGATAAAAAAAGTGTATCATGCAGTATGTTGGCTTAATGTATACAGTATTTCAAACCAATGATGTGACGGGAGGGTGGGGGGGTTTAACCTATTACATTCCCACTCAGAATTAAAATTGTATATGAAGGCAAACTGTGTGGAGATGTGACCAGTACCGGGATGCCTAACAAAAGGGTGCCAGATGTGTTACTGTTCCTAGCATGCAGAGCTAATGCTTGAAGGCCTATGACAGCAGCACAAACTCCTGCTACTTCTAGTTCTTTACATTACTGCTTTGTGTGTGCTGGCCGCAGTCTGGCCGCAGTCAGCAAGTGCTCTGTGGCGTGAGGAAGTCAACCCACAATCTCTGTAGGTTCAGTGACCAACTTAGATCCATCCCATGCTGTCTTGAACTGTTCGGGAACCGGAAATTCTTTCTGGTAGGAAACAAAAGCAACAATGATGGTTAAACAAACAGGGGATATCTCATGAAAACTGGTGGAATACTATTAGTGCTACATGACTGCGAAAGCATTGATAGCTCAGACATGCCAGGATTAGAGAGAAGCCTTCTTCATTACCCTAGGAAGCTATTTTACAATGCCACACAGGAAAAAGCCTGATTGCTACCCAGTTTCAAATAGCCTTGGTATGGTACTACTTTGCAATAATCCCTCTCACACCATTATCTGCATCAACTAAGTAAATAAGCCTCATGTCAGAAATTACTTCAGATTCCATCAGTGTCTGGGTTGGAAGACAGTAGAAAGGATTTAGATGCAGAAATTAAGCCAGGAGTCCAATTTTAAGGACAAAAGCAATATTATAATATGGAAGAATAAAATAAAATAAAAAACCCCAATCATTTTAATTGTGATACACTTCAAAATACTCAGCATCCTTTGTGGGGTACACAAAGCAAAGCAGAACATCAAATAAAGTGTCCTTCTATTCTACAAATTCAGTGAAATGATGGGAGATGTTGAGTATTTCTCTGTAGCCAGTAAACAAAAACTATGTGAAAAGAAGGGTTTTTCATTCAGACCTCAAAGAGGTATTTTGATAGCACGTCATTTCTGATGTTATGGTTATTTTGAGGCAAGACTGACCAAAAGGACTCTTTTTTAAAAAGAAATAGGTGAATATGCACCCACTGAAAATAGTTCCCTTTTTAGTTATCTAAAGCTGGGCATTCAGCAGTCAGTTTGGAAATGCGGAGCACAAGAATTCTCATTACAGATTTTATTTTATAAAGCGTAAACTCCTGTACCAAATTCCAGCCCAAAAGAGTAACAAGAAATTTAAGTTCTGGCTATGGTCATGCACTGCAATTTCAATTCTGCTCTGTTGAAGACACCAGGGAACTATTGCGAGCATGTTTTGCCTGCTTGTGTGAAGTGATCCTTTGGTTATGTGTGAAGTGACAGAGCATGACTTTACTAGAAATGCCACTGGGTATAGTATGAAATTTTTTCTAGAACAGGAAAGGAACTGGGAAAATGCACCTGTTTAAGTGGCTTTTAAGGACATAGCTTGAAAATAGTAGAAGGTACTACAGCTGCTACCCATGTATCAATAGCTTTAGAAAAAAACAAGTACATTATACTGGACTATTTCACCTGCAGTAGTATTATATTTATCTTAGTTTCAGTCTCATCATCTTCAGACTTAAGTGCACTTCTGTTAAATGAATTTCTTTGGAAGATTATCTTGACATATCAAAAAAGATCAAATGGACAGGAGATTAGGCCATTATCCATCAGAATGGAAAGAGAGAACCTAATTTCTGATTTTTGAAATTACTTTGTGCCCCAGAAAATAAGGAATTCTCTCTTCTGAGATACAAGCACACAGAAATTCAATTGCTTTGGATCATTTTTTGGTGACACAATATGTGTGTTACGTCAGTTTCTTTCCTAGCAGCTTAAGTGCTATTAGCTGCCAAGACTAGTATGGAACAGAGAGGAAAATGTAAAAAATATCTCACTCACATAATCACCATCTTGGGGGATGAGAATGTTCATCTCGGATGACTTGGCACTCACAATCTCACAATCCAATGATTCCTCACTGAGGTAGATGTGGCAACCTTCCGTTTTGTTAATAGAAATTGTTGGCACTTTCCCCATCACCTGCAAAATAAAATCTACTTAACATCAAATCTTAAAATGCAAACAGAGATACTGTTAAAAAAATCCTCATCGCCTTCCAGGTCTAATTTTGACCACCAGCATCTGATCTATGTGTCACCTGCCTGTGTGATGCCTTGATTTGATTTGTTGGACACTGAAAATTCTTGGTGGTGGTAACAAAGACCTATACACAACAGCAAACCTGTAATACACAGCAAGCTTTTAATATAGTTTGATGAAAGTACTTCTCTGATTCTCTCTAATTACAGTGACACTTTTGTGCTGATATTTAGGCAGTGTTCACCTTGTTCATCAGTGAGAACTGGCTAAGAAATCAAACACATCAACTTCAACCCAGTAAGAGCAAAGGAAAGACCCCAGCATACAGTAGTACTCAACAAGGGATTTGTAATATGCTCTGAAGACTTCAAAGCTCTTCTAGCATGCAACAGGAAAGGGGTTTTACCCCCTTCAGGCAAGCTACAGTTCTAAATAAGTACTAAGATCAATTTAATTAAATGTCTAAAACTATTTCTTACATCTCTTTAAAAGCAAGCACAGAATTTACTTGAGGCAAGAAAGAGAAATCTTCTCTTGTTTAGAATTTTACAGATTGAAAGATTTCTTCATGGCTAAGTCTGACTCACTAGCTGTCAGTAAAAATTCCCCCTCCTGCCCTCTCTATCAAGGACAGCAATATACCCTGGACAATGCATCAAAACAGGATAGATTATCTTGAGCCAGAGAACAGTGACAGCATGTGACAGAGATGTACTTGTTAATGAGAGTGTCTCCCATCACTTAGTTAAAGAATATCTTTCAACTTCAGTTCCTTAAATGTGACAGTAAACAAACTGGTCTGTCCTTTTGCATCCCACACTTATCCTGAAGTCTGATCTACATAGCAGATCAATGCATCTTAAAGTTCCTTTTCTTAAATGGGTTCTTATGCAATGGGGAACAGAAGGAAGGGGTGTTTAAAAATTTTGCCAACATCTGGCAAGAAAAAAAGATACCACTGAGATAAAGGAGAGCCAAGCAATATGGCACTGAAGTAACTACAGCAAAATCTGTAGGATTAATTTACTGAAATCTGTTGCATTAACATATCATGTATTTGGAAATTATGAACTCAGGTCTTCAAATTAGTAAGAAAACTGAGGTGCTTAGCACTTGGCATACACCAGCTCTGTGGGAGCTGCCTGATTCAAGCAGCATACAGCATATAACCAGACTCTGCCTTCTTAAGTGGATCCCCACGCTGCTCCATGACATGCACAGAAGCCTTATGCAATATTCATAGAACAGGATTAATTTTGATTCTAAGAATTTTGATCCTTATAAAAAGTACTTCCACTTTATTTGAGTATTAGCAAGCTGTGGTTTAGATATTCATTACATACAAATTTTTCAGTTTTCATGAATAGTTTAAGAGGTAATGATTAAAAATAATATAATTATTTTAAAACTGCTCAAAAAATGCCTGGGATCCTTAACTAACTGCCTCTGCTCTAAAAAGACATGTAGTGATCATGAATAAAACTGATTGTTACAGTTCAGAAGATGATGCACAGTTGGTAGCAATGTCAGTCACTTACACAAGGTTCAAAAAAACCCACCATCTTGCTCCTATTCCCTGTGGTGGCTGTGACCATTATTTCTGAAGCATAGAGCAGGACTACCTATATTTAATGTCATACAGCAGGCACAGCCTTTTAAGCAAAAGACCTCACTTTGAAGAGTGACACTTTAATATAATAATTAACATTTCTTTTTCACTTAAAATAATACATCCTGAAGTCCCTTCTTGAGATTACGTTGTGTGTGTCAGACACAACCCATTATTAGAGCCCATAGTTAGACCTCTTTGGAATGGGATGCCTGAAGTGCTGTAAATATCAGGCAGACTGTATATTTTGAGCAGGACAAGTGTCCCCAGTAGACAGGGCAATGTATACATTGAAAATACATGCATTTTTTTTTCATGCGAATCACAAGGAAGATGATCTCTGATGAAGCTTTTTGAAGGCAAATAAGTACATTACTTACTTACATAAAGTGTCACATCACTGGCCAGGGAGATTTTTGAAATCCCAGCACCTACTCTTACTTCATAGCATTTAGTTGTCCTTTTGCCAGTCTATTTGAACATTTCCATTGAGAGGATAAGAAAAGGAAAAAATCTTGTGCACTTAGAAATCAATTAGCTAACTGCTAGAATTTGTTCTGTAAGCACTACTGAACTTTCAAGTGCTGGGAGCTGTTTAGCATGAAAGCAAGCAGATCAGGGACAGAAATAACAGGTCTGCCAGTGTACACATCTCTCAGCTTCACCAGAACCAGAAAGCACTGGGCTATGGGAGCTTTGTCCAGTGATAGTAAATAGTTTTCACAGGCATTTTCTAAAAACATCAGCAGAATTTAGTGCATATAAAGATCCATTTGGGTATTTCTTACTTTTGTTGTGCTTCATGAGTTTTTAAAATCTCTTGTAGCTACATGTTGGGCTTTTTTCCCCCCACTTGTTCTCTGTCTGTCTTCATCTCTCAATTAGATATTTACCTGAATCTGAATATCCCTGGAGTTGATCACTTCCACGATTCCCACCACATTGTCAAACACAAGGCCAAACTTTTTACAGTTGTCTAAAATAAAAGCAATCATATATAAGAAAGGCAAGACAAAAGCAAATATATGCACACCTGCTACATTAACTATGAAAATTCCCAGTCCTGCACTGCATAGCTGAGTGACTTTCCTCATGTGATCAATCATTAAAGTGAATGGAATGATTCAGATGCATTATTAATCACATAAGTCAGTTTTTTCAAGATTGTCATTTAAAGCCCAGCTGAGCTACCCACTCACCAATAGTAATTGAGTTGATTTTTCCTTTTATCTGAAGTGTAGATTTGTTACACTTAAAAATGTAGGCCACTTGCTTGAGTTCAGTGTTGTTAATGACCAGGTCATTCTTATCCTCTTGATATTCCTATTTCAAAAGAAAGTTTATTTAATAGGTTGTCTTTAACTAGCTAACAGTCAGACAGAGTTCAGTACAATTTATCCTCGAGTCATTGCATCTTCAGTTACAACAGACAATATCCTTCCTGTGGCTTAAAATCCTAATCTGTTTGATCAGATATCTCACCTAACTGACCCTTAGATGACACTGTATCTTTTAGAGCTGCAGAACTGAAGAAGTTAGCACAGACCGTGATAAAATCCATTAATTTTGCAGTGAAGATGTTATGCTCACAACAATTTTAAAAGGCATTCACAAAACTGCTGTTTGGCTCCCATCTGATTCAGACTGAAGAAAAGAGCAGGTTTTCCTTCCCCAAATGTTATATAATTTTTGATACAGCATATTGTGAACACATACAGGCATTATCATGTACAATAAAGGAGTAATAGGCAAAGAAATGTCTTTTCATTAGGCTTGAAAGAACAATTACACTCCATGGATGTCCAGGAAAGGCTACAGATCCACAAGGAAAGTTCTAAGTAGCAGAACCATAAGACAACACAACACAGGCAAACGGTGACTGCACCTTATGCAAACTGGACTCCACTGTAATAAACACTGACTGTGTATACAACCTTCTGCACGACTAGACCGCATATTCTTTCTGCTCCCTCTTAACTAACACAGTCACATAAATTTTCATTCATAGATTCTTTGGTATATGCCTATATAAATTAACACCCAAACTTTAAACAAATCTCCTTTTTCCACCTGTAGATTGGGCAAGAGGAAAACACTCCTAAAAGAAAAAAAGGGGAAGACATAAGCATGGAAGACATGCTTGCAAGGCATGGGCAATGAAAAATAAATGTATAATTCCAGTGGTTAGGGTAACTGGAGAAAGTGGTCTGTGATGACTGTTCTCTTTCATTCACAGGAATGGCCTGCAAAAAAGGATTTTAATTGGTCTTCTCTACTGGACTTGTTTCTGGGGCATTGTCTGATTTTGCAAGGAATTTATATGCTGGTTATGATGTTCTCCAGTGAGATGAATTAATAAGTGATTCTCAGAGACACATTAATTAACTTAAGATCCTACAGAATAGTAAAAGTTGAACTGCAGCAATGCAGAGAAATGGAAGACTCCTCCCATTTTAGTTGCAACTTTGTTTCATTGCATGTTAATGACACCCTTTTGAAAGATGTTTCAGCGCTCCAACTGGTTTGCAACGTGCAAGGTGCAATTCAGAGGTGTGACTGGAACTCACCACTCTCCACTTCTTTCCCTCTAGCTCCAAGACAGGGGCATGGTTCTGCTGCGGGGAATTTTTGGGGGAGGTAGGACTTGGAGTATGGCTTTTTGTTGGAGAACGAACAGATGGACCTTGGGCACGTAGGCTGGGGTTCTTGTGAGTCTTCTGGTCATCAGAGACATGTCGAAGCCCTAAAAAAAAAAAAAAGGGTGCTTGTGAAAGAGAGTCTATTTTCTATCCTAAAAGTGCTCATATTGAAGCAGGAAAGGTTTGTTTGTAATTGTGTTATCTTATTCTCTGAAATTACATTTTTTTAATTTCCTCTAGGTTTACATGGGTAATGACCTAAAGTGTAACTGCTGACATACTTTTAGCAGCTCGTATAAAACCTCTTCTACTGTGGATGGGCTATCTTAACCTTCTCTTTCTAGAGAAAATCCCACAATGCCTTCTAGGTCCCTCTCCGTCTGTATCAAGCTCTAAGCTTGTTGTATCATGTTTTTCCATCCATAAAACAGAGTTTCTTTTCTAATTTATAACAATATTTGGGCTATCCCTACAGCATTAAATGTAAATATATCAATCATGTGTATTTAAATTCACAGACATACACTTAAATTACAACTGTCCAACATTAATATGAAATGCTTTATTATGGACTCCACACTGACCTATGAGCCATACCTTTTCACCTGACATGTAACACATTTTGACACAGGTTTGTCCACCCAACGGGAGCCAGAAGGAGGGATAAAACTCTATTGCAATTGCAACTTAAGAGGTCACCAGCTGCTGCGGGCTGAAGATACCCAGCTTGGCTGCCTTAAAATTAAAAGGATACCTCTAAATAAATGGTGTGAATGTCAGGTATGCTGTACTTATTTGGGTGCTGTGGCTTCTAAAGGAGGTTTTGGTATGCAACCTTCTCCATCGGACCACTGCAAGCCTCAGAAGGATCTGAGCTGCTAGAATGTAACTTTAAAATGCTGTGAAAGTTAGGTTAATACATGTAGCAGCTCTTGATGTAGTTTGAGTCATGGATCACAATCAGTTTTCTTTTCTCCTGACCTTTGGTAATCGCCTCTCCCTGGTTAAGCTGTGCAAAGAGGGCTGAGCGAGATGCAGTCCCTTCGTCCTTTGAGGTTTCAGTATCGAAGATGGGAGGCGGTCCCGGGGGCGGCGGTGGCGGAGGTGGCGGGGAAAGGCAGGAGCTGCTGGTTAGAACAGATCGCATGGACATGGGGGATGCAACAGGACCCTGTTTGAGACAGAGGGAAATTATTTCACATACAGTGGTTCAAGGAACATTGTATCACTCTAGTTCTTATTTGTTAATATCCTTGAATGCTGTGAGTTCGGGTGACTCTAGAAAGCCACAGGGTCAGGAGAATTTCTGGCTCCATAATCGAATGTAATCCTATGAATCCTTCCCTGCACCTGAGCAAGCACAGCTGGAAGGACTGACAGCCCACACTGCTACCCTTACTGCAGAACTACTCCACCTAAAATATTTCCCTCAAACACTTGTCAGGGCTGATGTTAAAAATCTTTAACAGTAACGATTCAGTAATTTATTCCCGTGTTTACTTACATAAAAAGCAAAATGACTCCTTTTTTTTTCAGATACCAAGTCCAGTTAACCATATCTCGGTGTGCATTCAGAAACATAAAGAAAATGTTTTGATACAACACAAATAACTGAGAGGGTCATGAACTGTCAGTTATACATAGGGAACATGATAAATTGTACACAAGATGTAAAATGCTATTCTTTGAACTGTTCAAGTTATCTGTAAAGATTCAAATACCACAGAATGTAAAACTATGGTGATTCAAGTCTCTTGACTTTGAAATTCAGTTTTTGAGTTTTTAGTTCAATTTCTCACATTCTTTTTTCCTTTTTTTTTTTCTTTCTTTTCCAGTTGCAGGAGATCACAGCGCACAAGTTATGAGTGAAGGGGACCTTGGCAAAGTAAGTAACACAATATTTCAAGTTTGCACAATCAAAAGTACATGTTTTGGTCTGAATTACAATGCTTACATAGAATGTTATCAAACAGACAGAAAATATTAATAATTATCTGATTAAAATTTTATAATAATGCCCTAACATCCTAAAAATAGATGTTACACAGAATCTGAGAATCACTTTTACTGTCTTGCCACTGAGTGTCACTCTGATCCCACCTCTCTGCAGCACAGAAGGGACTTTTAAAAGAACTACTGAGAAAATTAGATTGGTTCTGATGAGTTCAGCTAGCTACAGAGATACTGTGCATCGCAGCAGCAAATATTAACAGGTGGGCAGATACAATGGGAAAATTACAGCTACTTATGGAGTCACAGCTCCTCTAACTGGCTACCATTGTTAAGAGACACAGGCTGTAAGTGCGCCCCTGGTAATCCATACTGGAAACAGACACTGCTTAGCTGGCCTCTGAGGATATTTTTAACCATTTATGGTACTACTCTTTCTGCTTTCCACTAAACTGAAACAGCAAAGTATTGATCTGGTTCATGCATCTCACAGGAGTGAAAACTATAGCTGTTTTTTAAAAAGTAAAACTTGTTTTGGCCTGTAATCCCAAACTGATAAGAGGAAAAGAGCTGAGATCCACCAGCTCCTTTTTTACTTACTCTTCAGATGTACTTTAAAAACAAAATAAAAATCCAAGATCTCTTAAGGGAATAAGCTCTCTTCTTAGCTATTAAAGCTATTAAATCTTTTTGATCAAATGTAAACAAATGAGAAGATTCTCCTTTTGGAATTGATTATCATTTCTTGTCAGATATACTGGAAGTGATGTCAACTGCTTTTATAGACATTCCGTTGTTGCATGGATACATTTAACTCAGAGCTTCTGCTTACAAACTTCCTCATTAGAGGTTAGTGTTTTAGGCAGGGGCCAACTTCTACACTGGGCCCTCAATTTATAATGCCCGTTCCCGTTGCTAATGCCAGTGAAGTCACCTGCACCAGAGTCAGCAGAACTGGGAATTATTGTAATTAAAAAAAAAAAAAATGTAAGTGGATTTAGTAGCACAATCAGTTATCGCTGCCTGAGGTGCAATTCAGATCTTCCCTTTCTGTTGCGTGCAACCATAGCAACTGAATCCACTATGCCCTGGTTATCCAGAATTATGAACACTGCATTTGCAGGGCTTTTAAAAATACTCAGATACCCAGAAATGGCACTCACCACTCACAATGTGAACATGCAATTATGAATTATGTACGCTTTATGAAAGGCAATTAATAGCAGTAGTGGTAGTGGCTAATAACTTTTAGTCTGAGATGAAAATTCGCTTGCCAAATTCCAGACTGACATCTGTTTTCTCGAAAAATAGCTACTGCTTCCACCTGCCGATCAATACAGTGCTGTGATTTTCCAGAAACTTGTATAAGACTCACACATCCATTTAGAATTAACACCATCTAAATTGTGCAAAGGCTGCAAAGATGCATTAGAGAAAAAAGTTCTGGAAGTTATCTGTGTATTCTGCATACAGCACAGAGTGGTGGGTCACTCTGGCAGTCTCTTTGCGTCAAGTATCAAACTCAAGGCCATCACAGATCATGCAGGACACTCCGGGCTCAAATAATGCTGCTGAGTAGTGCATCAAAGGCAGTTTCCCAAATGGCAACTGAAGTATGGGAATATCCATGTAATGAGGTGGAAGTAAAACTCAGAGAAGTTTATCTGTGGAAGTGGATAATCTCTCTCCCAGAACTCTGAAAGAACTATCTTGTAAAAGTACAGATAAAAGGAAGGATTTTAAATACACCAGTTAAGTTTGGACATGGTTTTGTATGACTGGAGATGGTTGTCATACTTACTTTTCAAGACAGAGAAGATGTAGGAAAGGATCTGGGAAACTAGGAGCTTTTTTCCTTCTAGAGCAGGACTGATGAAAAAAACAAGTCTACTCAAAAATCTCAATTCTTGACCTGAGGAGCAAAGATATTCTAGTCCTTTAAGTGGGTTTCAAAAGTAAGAAAAAAATGTATTCATTGCACTCATGCAGTGCCTCTTCTTTTCTTCACAAGTCTGGTCCCTCCACCAAACTCAGTGGTTATCTCCACTGAGCACAAAAGATTTTGACTAAGATCTAACTAGGAAGGTGAAGACACCTGAGGTTCTGTCACCCTTCCCACTCTTCCTCTTAATTTTGTGCTGTCACAGAAATAAAAGACAGACTGAACCCTGGTTGTTAACTTTTCTCCTGCATGGCAAATCTTGACTCGTTTAAGACCTGAGTTACAGCTACACAAGCTAACTGATATTGTAGCATGTTTTTTCAACACCTAGGGCCATTCTGGAAACTGCAAACAATTTCAATCATAAATTAGGCCAGGCAAAATCGAAGGACAAATCACAGGAAAAAAGGTCACTAAAGTACAGGGTTTAATTGCTCCACTGTAGATCTCCCATCTTGCAGCATGGACTCCTCCAGTAGGACCATCCCCCACTGAAATAAAATGGCATGGAAAAGAGAGACAAGTCTCACTAGTGAGAGGGTGCACAGACCTCCTGGGAAGAGGGGTACAGTCTTACTCAGGCTACAGTCTTCTTTTCTTTGCCATTTTGATGTACCTAACTGAAATCAAACAAACGTTCAAGTGAGGTGAAGTTCTTTGTGGGAGAGTGGCTCAGGGCAACTCTCTAAAGGGGGCAGAAAGCACAAAAGTGAACCGGAAATGCAGAAAACATATTTCACTTCTTGCATTTCCTGCATGCCAGGAAGATGGGACCTGTGCTGCACTCAAACACACTGATGTAAAGGGCAGCTTAAAAATCAGCTAAGTGAAGTAGTTCCAGAAACTTTTTTTAAAATTAATTTTGCCATCTATTCATAAATAAACCTCCAAGTTACCAACCTCAGTCACTGGCAATTATTTTGCTTTCCTTAGTTACTCTTCTAAGACCACTTCAATCCTCAGGCTCTAGAATATTTCTGAACCAGGCTCTTAAACTGTTCTGGTATCTGGTAATACTTGCGTATAGTCCCATCCAATTTCAACAAAAGTGCCCTTCACAAAGTCCATTCACTTCTGTTCTGTATAGGGCGGTGTTTGTGAGAGCTGCTGGGAATAAAATAGCATGTTACATGCCCACAAAAGTTCATCTATCTTAAAGCAGCAGGTGCTCAGCAGCTTTGCTATTTGCAAACAACTCTTCAGATTAACTTCACGCAGATGTTAACAAGAGTGTGTCTTTAAACAAAGAGTATTAGGAGCCATTTGGACCAGTAAAGGCGGTTGTTTGCAAGCCGCCTTTCTTCCTCTTTTATTTCAGCTGTTTGCCTCAGCAACAGCTGCTGTTCTCAGTGCTGTGGTGTCTATAAGACACCATGTCAAGTTATACTGATAGCTCACTGCTCCCATTAACATGTTGATGTGGTCATTTTTCCATCATTTACAAATATGTCCCTAGTAAGAATTATCAGGGGAACAGATAGAGTTGTCCCTACTTTGTGAAAATGTAACACAAAAGTAAGCCATAACTTTTAATCCGTTAGCTTTGCATCAAAGTGAACTTGATGTGCTTTAAACCTTGCTCCTGGAGCTTTTTGAAATGGAGGAAAATGTAATTCTCTGAGTAAGGTCCTATGAGGAACAGGAGATGCAGGCCCTGTGACCATGTACTAAGAACTCTGTAGGAGATAAAACATTCCAGGAATTTCCTCTCAGGGAAAAAAAAACCTGTCTTCAGCCTCCAACCATGCTCTAAATGGGGTGACAGGAATGGATCAGGGTTTGCTCCTCGCTGGACAGCCCCAAGCCATCTGCAGAGAGGCCCAAGGGCCTCCCACTGACTGTGGCAAAGAAGTTCCCTCCAGTGACCATGCCTGATGCTGCTCGCAGCGCTGGGTCTGATAAATACGTTGTCACTGTGCAAGGGTTTGCAGCACTGTGGTACAGCCTCAAAATACGTTGTGTTTCTACCTTCATCTTGTACACCTGGCAGAAGGATGAGGTACACTTCTTTTTCTCACCTAACTGGCTCGCTGGAAGAAAGAAATGACTGTTTATGTTGAGATAGCTGCCTTGTTGAAATTCATCTATCTCAAATCTCATTTAACTCCCTTGAAATTACAGTAGAGCTGAGTGATGCCCTTTGCTATTGAGAAGCTGGGCCTTGTTAAGCACATTTCTCCTAAAGTCTTCCTTCCCCCCAGAGCACAAGGCAAAGCCAATCTTGTTAGAGAAATAAAATGCTGTACATATATAACACAAGTACTCTGGATGCCATACTGTCACTAATTTTTGGTGGCCATATGCAGCTTGACATGTCTTCAGGTCTGAACCCAGCTACTGAGAGACAGTAAGAATTTCTTTTTATGTCTTATCGCAGATGTTACTATTTCCTGAGCTATTCTTGCTGAACAGCTCCCTGGGTTAGCCTTCCATGTCACTGTTACTATATTTGTAGTCCTGCAGCAGCAAGGAGCCCTAGTCAGAGGCTCCTATCTCTGGGGATATGAGGGGCTTATGTGCCAGACCCTGTACAAACACCCGTGACGTTCCACTGTGTTTATCCAGCTTTTGGCTGACACAGTGCAGCACAGAAACTGAGGGGAACAAAGTTCTTGTGCTGGGAACCTGCTGTGGAGCATCTGAACAACGCATTTCTTGTAGCTGCAACGGTTGATTTTACTCAGAACCAGAAGATTATAAACATCTATATAAATAAATGATATATGCATGTGTATGATATATAGTACCTATTTTGTTAGTCATTCCTATTAAGAGGTAAGTATCTATTTGCAGCTGAAGCAACAGGTGGCATAGAGAGAAGTCATTAAATCCCTCCCTTAATTTACTGAAAAGCCTTCTTTTCATGGCAGCAGACAAACAGGAATCCTAATGTGGAATGCATTCTTCTCAAAAAAAAAAAAAAAAAAAA
>VZRV01003106.1:19390-93741 GCA_013398115.1 Falcunculus frontatus | reverse complement strand
TTTTTTTTTTTTTTTTTTTTTTTTGGCTTGGCCATAAAAAATAAAAACTGAAGGATTTGTTCTCATGGCTCTAAGTCCAAATTCAAATACAGTTTCTTGGATTTCTGTGAGCTGGGGTGGGGTGTCCCTTTTCTAGGAAAAACAGGGAAAGCTCTCCTCTACCCCTCACTTTTTTCCACCCCCCTTCTCCCACCTGTGTGCAGGATCTGGATATTTAAGCTAGGTATTTAATTGGAATGTTTGTCTGTACAATGTTAGTAATTAAATCCATGAGCTTTGGCGGTCATATGAACTCAGCATTCTTTTCTAATGAGAAATTATGTAATCATTTATAGTCTGAACTGCATCTGTCATTTAAATCTGTTTGTAGTACTTCTTACCACAAACATGCTCATCCTGCATATGCTTATATTGATTCACAAAAATAATAATCTCATTAACTTGTTCTCAGTATAGGAACAATGGATCTCTCATGCCCGCAAAGCAACTCTTAAAACTGTTTGAACTCTTAAAGTGAAATACAACAACTCATAAAGAGAAGACAGTATATGAGTCACCATTCACAAAGAATTTAGTGCAGCGACTTTGAGCAGTGATTAGTATTCATGATCACAAATTTTAAAAAGTTGTTAAACAGATAAATTTGTTTAGGAACACCAATAACTTTAAAAATTATTATATTATGAAACAAAAAACAAGTTTCAGTCAGAATTGTATTTGGCTTAGACTGTGGGAAATAGAAAATTCAGATCCAAACTATTTCAGAATGTTTTGTGAAGGTTTATGTTAAAACCTGTCTTCTGAATTGCCCAAACAACATGCAAACATATGGTCTCAAAATACCTTTTTAAACAACTTCTCACAGATTACAGCAATATTCTAATTTATTTTCCCTTCTCCATCTTCTCTATAATCTCTTATACATTCTTATATATTCTCTTACACTATTTATAGTAGTAAACAATTTATAACCGACATTTTTTTATGTTTGAAGTTTGGCATCAGATAATAATTTCTAATAAGTGGATGAACTGAAAAATCTCATCTTGCTGAATGAGGCTGTATCTAGCAGCCATTAGCTGGGATATACACAAACAGGAATATCTACTGGTGGTTTTGTCATGTGATCTCTTCCACTGCACATACAAATATAGAACATGACCATAAAAAGTAACAGAACATGCTCTCTGCAAAGTAATTTATTGCAGTTGATGCTAGATTGGTATGCCAGCTGGAATTACCTTCCTGGCTCCTACTATTTTTGCATATACAGATAATAAAGGCTGTGCACTGCCACAGATTCCAAACGAAAAAAAACCCCCCATTATTAACAAGAAGCAAAGCTCCACAAAAGCAACTTTTAGCACTCTTGAGTGTTTGAAAATGTTTGCAAGGGACTCATAGCACGAGTTAAAGAGCTAAATGAATTCTAGGACTTCACCATTTTCATAGGAAAAAATACCACTTTTTGAACAATATATGTTTCTCTCTTTGCTGAGCACAAAAATATCCAAGGATTATTATAGATACAGGAGCTTTCTTTTTGTTTGAATTCCTTATTCGTTAGTTTGTAAGCTGCAACAGCTGAGCTAATTTATTTTTCCAGCGCATTTTCCCCTCCCTCTTTTTTTTTTAAAGGCACCATGTATGACATCCCAACATGACAGGAACTCAGTAAATCCCCTCAGTCTCCACACCGCTGTCTCTGAATGTCTACAAAGCTACTATGCCATAATCGCAACTCACTGGCTCATTCACAGCTTTACATTATAAAGCAAACAGTCTAGACAGCTGAATGACAGAATTACTCTCTTTTCTCTTGCATTTATAGATATGCTGTCATCTTCATTTGCTTTTCTCTACTCTGTGCATTCTGATACACTAATGATCAGCTTTCCTGTTTGGATTCCACACTGACTCCGTGGCTCTAGGCTATAAATACAACCAGAGCAGAGATGACATCATGTCAATAAGGTCCTGGGGGAGCAGGGGGCAGGACCCCTATTTCTTTCCTTCTCCCGGGTTAGCTGGTGAGTACCAGCT
The DNA here is from genome assembly GCA_013398115.1 of Falcunculus frontatus. Taxonomy (NCBI): domain Eukaryota; kingdom Metazoa; phylum Chordata; class Aves; order Passeriformes; genus Falcunculus; species Falcunculus frontatus. Next base: position 91,698 of record VZRV01003106.1, on the reverse strand, counting down.
TTTTCAAAATGGTTAACCAACATGACTTTACAATAGAAATTTTCTTCCTTATTGAGATGGAGATATTAAAAAACCTAGTGCCTGGAACCATCACTCCCTGCAGTGGGGACAAAAAATTCAATTTGTACAGAATAGGCAGCCTTCAATTATTTTCACATCTGTCCATATTATAACTGAGTGTATCTATGCAAAAAATATATGCAAAAACCAGAAAACAAATTAACAACAATATGTGTTTCGATGCCTATAAAGATGTGTAGCTAACAGTCTTTAAAAAAACTTAAGTAACTGGACTGGGTTTGTTCTCATTGATAAAGAAACTTTAGTCTGTAATATTTCTGGTATTTTAACTTTGGAATGATGTGTACACACATATCATGTGGCACTTCCTCCATGCTAAAAGACAGTTAAATGATAAAAGTGTACTTTCTTGCCTTCCACAAGCTGCAGAAATCTATGCAAGCCTGATAATGTGCAACTAAGACACACGGATATGGATGGCCAGCTCTGGTGATTTAAGACAAGGTTTTTATTATTTTTTGCTTTTCTTAATGCTTCTGTAACCATCATTCTGGATTGCTGGAGAATGTCTTTTTACCTCTACTCTTTTTTGTTGTTGTTTTAGCGTGTTTTGTTGACATTTTTAAATGAAAATTTCTAAACCTTGCAGTTGAAAAAATCTCAGACTTGACCTCTGACTTGAGGTCAGAAAGTTGTAAGGGAGAAGAGTAGGGAGAAGCCACTGCCATTCTCACTGGAAAAGCAGAGAAAATCCTACTGATAGCACATGAGCACAGGAGGCGAAACCAGGACCCACAGCTTATTCTTGTACCAGAGCTGGGACAATCCCAACACTTCAGAACATTGTATTACATTATGGGCCATTGGAAACTGTTCACTGGGGAATATTTTACCTATGAACATGTAGAATTTTGTGGGCCACTGGGTGCAATTGCATTCACAGCCAATATAAATGACTTCTCAAGGCCTGTACCAATGGGAATTTTGCCTGTTCTCTGTGAGACATGACCCATTTTTACTCACTGAGATCAGGGACAGCTGGAAAAACAACTGATCCCTTCTTGGAACTCTAAAGTCTCACCTGGAATATCTATGCTTTTTTTTCTTCTTTTCCTTGGGTACCCTCGCCATTAAAACACACTGATTAGAAAAACTTCTAATTTGTGTCTTTAAGAACAATAGTGACAGTAAAACTTCAATAAATTATACCATGTGCAGAGAGTTCTGATTTGCAAAAATGGAGTTTAATGAATGCACTTTGGAGCACGGAACTAGTGGAAAAAGGCAGAACCAAAGGCCATGATGAGACTGTGCATGGGAAGACTTCACTTTCTGCATACTCCAAGGAAGAAGGTTCAAGGGTGGTCCCACAGAAGATTGCTGTGAGGAATCTTGCATGTATTGCTATTCCCAGGAATGACACAGTGCTATTGGCCCTGAGCCTTCTAGAAACTGCAAATGAGACTCATAATAAGTCCGCCGTTTCCCTGACCTTTTTAGTGAGGGGAGGACTTAAATAGTTGCCATTACAACAAGTATGTAAATCAACTTGATAAATGTTGATTTTTCATTCTCTTGACAAAATGTTTTGCCTTCCTTCCAGAACTGGCCTAACCTGGACTTCAGTTTGGAGAATACTGAGTGTATGGGCCAATACTGGTTTTTCTCTCACTAGCTTATACCCTGACTTCACTGTCCACCATGCAGCATCCTTGGCAGGCTGTCAAATAGCCATTCTATTCCATGGCATTTCCAGCTTCCAGAGAAAGACTGATCCCACTTACAGCTGTGAAGTGGAAACCTCGTTTGCTTTCTTTAATGATCTTATATGTATTAGTACAGAAAAGGTTCTTAGCCTTGGACCATGGCTTTCTGATTATTACAGCACTATGCTTATAAAAGTGAAAGCAAGCCTCTAAGTGCACTTTATAAATAAAGGAACAAAAAAAAGCAAATGCAGGATCGATAACATATGGGAATACAGGCTTTTTCATACACTGCCTCTTGAAACTCAGGGTCACTTTCCTTACCTCTTGAGGCTCTTGACATTGAGATGCTAACACCAAGAAAGATCTCTGCGCTTGGAAAGCAGCACGTACCATCTCTGCCTGTAACAAAAGGAGGAATATAAATTAAACCTTAGCCTGTAACCTCCAATGCCTCTTCGTTGCAGCTGAAAGTCAAGTGTGACAGCTCAAATCTTCCTTGCTGCTTCTCATCTAAATCACAGCAACTCTGACTGGAAGAAATGTATTAAAATACTAGCTTAGCCGTGATTTTTTTTTTACACCTAAGGTTAAATTCCCTATCTTCTTCAGATAGAAAATAAAATGAGTTGATAAGCAGGCTTTTAGTTATAATTCCTATGCTTAGTCACAGGAGGACTTAATTTTAACATTTCACAGTAGGTCTAGGCATTTTAATTGTGGTGCTTATACCCAAGTGCATGGCAAGAACTTATTACCACTGGGAACAGCAGCCTGCAAGCTTTGTGTTGAACTGCAGCTTAGGCTGTGGTGAAGTTTAGGATGAGCTGAGCTTGGCACACTTGCTGAGGGACTATGCTGTAATTAATTCCTTCCCCATGGTCTGTGGGCAGACTCTTAAGATCGATGACCATGAGTGATGGTGGCTGAAGTTTTTGGGGCAGTTTTCTACTCACAGAGCTCCAGAATTTGGGTTAAAGCTGCACCTGACAGCAGCTTACATGTTACCAGTGTGGATGGATGATAAATTTCTACACTCCTGGGTGTTTCCTAATGTTCAAATTTCTGGTCTTTTTTGTTTATTTGAACCCTACACATTTTCTGTACATTCTGAATGATACACACTGATTACAATCAGTATTTCTGTGTCACCTCTACCTCATCCAGGAGGATGAATAGTGACTAGGAGAAAGCATTACTGGTATAGAAAAGAATTATTCATAACTAGTATATATTGCTAAATAAAAAACAAACCAAACCAAATGCTGTTAAGTTAATCTAATATGAATAGGTACATTTATAATCACTTTGTGAAAGGGTGGGGAAGCTCACGCTGTTTTTCCTTGGGGTTTCTTCAATCTAAAAAGAAAACAAGGAAATGATATATACAGGTTTATGTGGATGCAACTTAAAACACATAAAAGTCAGGAAATTTTACGTTGTAGCAAAGTAAAACAGCCAAATTGTGTTTATTCATCTTAAAATGTGATGGCATGAATAAAACATAATCTGTTAGGATGAAAGTCACTGCAAGGAAGATGGTAAAAGAGACCCAGCTTGGACAGTATTTGGGGAGAAAGGGATAATATGGTCTGACAGGCTGAGATTTGGAAGGGTGTAATCATCTCTATAAATAGATAAAGAAATAAATAATAAGGGAAACTTAAATTTTCCAGCCAGAGACATAAATACCATCAATAATAGCAAGGTTCAGATATTCTTAGACATTTCAGATGACTGGTTTTTTTGGTACAAAAATTCATAAAAAACCAAAATGTGGGTTATTTTAAGCTTAGGGGGGTTTTCTGTGTGTGTGAGGAGAACCTTGTAAAATAGCTGAAAAAACCTGATGTTCCTGAGGAGGAAGTGATTATGAATGAATTCAGTGCTTCTTAAATTGCAAGATGGACAAAAATAAATCTGTAACTAAGGTTTGTATAAGGCAAACTTTTATAAAATAGAAAAATCGGTGAAAGAAGATGATTGGCCTAAGGAACTTAATGATCTGAATGCAGGAAAGGATGGATTTACATTGAGAATGGAAATAATCTGTGTGCACTGGGCAGGAGGGAGAAACTGTAGGAAAGGGTTAGAATCTCTAAATGAGCAAATACTAAGAAGAGGTATAAAACCCTCAAGGAGTGAGAGGAGGTCTGGATTATCAAGCAGAACTTCTTTTCAGGCATTATAACACATACAAGTGAAAGAATGATGGATAAAGGCTTTGTTGAACTGTACCTTGAACAGGAAAGTAAAACAAAGACATATTTTTTAGCTACTGGAACAATAAAGAAATAAAGCAATGAAGTGAGTCCCTGACACTGCTCTGAAGGGCAAGTTGCACATGTCTGTATTACTCTTGATGTATAGATTATCTGTTGCTGAATAAAATGCTCTTCCCCAATTTCAAGGAAGTTGATGTACATGAAGATATTGAAAGAATAGCCAAGGAGAATGATGGCAAATCAATGGGAATTACATCATTTGAAAGGGAAGTCAAATACGTGTAGCTCAGTGTGACAGAATCATTTGGTCTATATTATCTTTTTTCTAGACTACTGAAGACACTGGCAGATGGAAGCACAAGTAGAAAAGATTTTAAATATATATCATTTGGAGATAGTACTAGATGACAGGAATATGCGATGACAGATTGGGCAAATATGCCTAAGAAGAGGGAGGGAAGTTATGTCAACTGATATCATGACTGTTAGCTTGACTTCAGCACCATGAACATTTAAACCAGATTCAAAACAAGTGATTAAAACACATGAAAATTAAAACCAGGAGAAATTACAATGGGATTACCTGTGGTTGAAATCCTTACTTTATTTCTTAGGCAAGGATAATGTGTCAGGTCTAGTATATTTGGGTATCATATAAAATGCTTATTATGGGTCCTCATAGGAAACTCATATTTTGAGTGGAAATAACACAAATTAGTATTAAAATTCTTCAGTTGGATAAGAAGCTGGATAAGCAGAGGCAATAATAAGGTATATTACAGGTGGTGTTACTTGAGAGGAGGAAAGTTGCTGGTTGTGTTTCTCAGGGATTAGTTTTAGGAGCAGTCAATATGTTTATTAGTGTCATAAGAGCAAGAACTAGGTGTGCCCTCATAAAACTCATGGGTAACCTGAATTTAGGAGGTTTTAACATGAACAAGAAGGACTCACTCATCCCTTGAGAAGAGTAAGACAATTTTGTTGGCACAGATAATATGAATTGGATAAAATTTTGCAATCCTCCCTGCTGCCCCTTTAAAACACTGCATAATTCTGTGTTAAACACGAAACTGATTAATTGGAAATGCTGAAGACTGGAAAATACAGGTATAAAAGCCAGGAAGGTGGCTTTGTGAAAAGAGCTTTTGCAGTTCTACAGTGGATGTGGCAAAGTATTTTCAGTAGATCTACAGAAGTGTTAGTACCATCAGAGAGAACCTCCTCTGGAATTCTGTACACAGAATTAACACAGTCACCTGTGTTAAACAAGATTATCTTAAATCAGAGTCGATGGCAAGACAACATACTTGGATTTTTAAAGCAATAAGTATCTGTCATACAAAGATAAAATTTCAGTTTCACTTATTTTTCTTCTCAAGAGAGTGGCTGAGGAATATGACAATTCTTTCTCATAGACAATGCAAATAATAGAGAATGAAGAATATGGTAGTGTCAGCACACGATGACAGGTCTGAAAACTGGGCCAGGAGTAAACATGGTCTCAAATTTATAAGATTTGCAACAATCCAAAAAGTGAAGTTCAGAAGGGATCTTTCAAATTCCTCTAAAGAGGAAGCATTAAGACAGAGCTTTAAATGCTCATCAAACAGATCATAAACATGAGCAAAGAGTCCTTAGATATAGAAAGTTAAGACTGTTATACTGAGTTCCCGAACACATACTGAGCTGTGACTTCAATGAGGTTTGAAAAATGTGTCTGTCTGGCACTTCGTCTACACTGCATTAAATACACACTTTTGGGATCCCAGTGGTTAGTATAGAGGCTGAAGAGGATTTTTTTCTCCACTTTGAGTACAAAGTAACAACTGGTTTCTTGTCTCATTGTTAATTTCTTTTTGATGAAGCACTGGAATTTGATCAGAGCTGGAGACAGACTGTTGGATGATACACACTGATGTCCCTAATAGACTGACGGTCCTTGACTATGCCTCATATGTGTGTGAAAACTGTTGTTGGATGTGGAACCAGGATTCATTTCTCCTCCAGAATTGTATCACTCCTCCTTCTCTACTGCAGAGGGTGGCCAAGGCCACTTTCTCAAAATGTCTGGAAACTGTCTTTAAGAAATCTTGTGCTATTGAGGGCACACAGGCCATAGGTAACACTCTTTTGAGTTACCTGTGCTACATTTAAATGGTGGCTCCTTGCATTTTTTTATTATCCAAAATTTATTTCAAGATGTTTGAAATATTCAGTTGTCAGTGGACTATATATTGCTGCAAGGCTTGTGTTATGTGTCCAAAATTTATCCAGTCTCAAAAGCTTTTAATTGTGTAGGGATCAGAGCAGCCAGATCTCTCACCTTTGAATGTAAATCTCAATCAAAGGATTGTGCTAACATAGTATTTGCATTTAACAAGACAAATTTTAGATGAATTCTGCCACAGTGACTTCCTTCTTTCTAGAACAGCATTAAAAACAGCTTTCAGAGTTTTACTGCTTCTGAGCATGCCGTACGTCTTTCCCTACATCCCTTCAAAGCAACAGAAGAGCTTCTCATTAAGAATGCATTAGTTCAGTCTATCACCATTCCAATTTTTTCTTGTAGCCTTTCAAATGTGACACTTCATTGTTACCTCCTTGTGCTTAGCAGCCAGGCTGTGTAACTAAGCAGGCAGCACTACACTTTTAGAGAGAGGCAACTCTTTCATGAGACCCCCGCAAAACCAGTGAAGACTAATGAGTGAAAATGCACCAGAGGGGATCTTTCTCAACAACTTGTGCAGGTCAGACAAAAGACTATCATAGAACAAATCAGCTGAAACTCTTTCAGTTATATTCAATTATAGTAATGAAGCCTGAGTGTCAAAAATAGATAGGAATCCTGAGTAAATTTATCAGAGTAGAGGACACCACCAACCTGCACATATCTATCTGCAGACAAAACCATTTTGGAGCAACAAATAATTGACATCTAAAAACTTTGAGTAATCCTTTTAGCATTCTTGGGACTATACACAGACATATCAATCATCAGACAGATTCCTCAGCTGAAGTGAATATTTTGAAGGAATCAAGATTGTCAAAGCATTTCCTACTCTGCTTTTAGCAATTTGTTCTAGAGGCTGGAGGAGATGGCTGTAACTTTGAACCTGAATGCCAGGACCACATGGCATTCCATTCATCACCCCAACTTCCCCACTGGTAAAATGTGGAATAAGGCATCTTAATCCTTCACCTCAGGTGTGTTTGACAGCTGACTCAGGTGACTGATAGGGCTGGAAGAGCTGAAGTTTGACATATAATGCCATGACAGCCCAATTCCATGCCTGTGGAAACCTGTGGCTGACTACAGTGAGTGACCTCTCTGTCACCACTGCAGTAACAGCACGGACTGGCCTCCTCTAAGTCAGGCCTGCAGAAGTTAATGGAGGAATCATATGTATTTAGAAATAATATTTTAAACATCAACTGGTTTAACCTTCTCTGTCATAAAATAATGGCAACTTCTGATATTTGTCAGAAGCCATTGCTTCAAAAATTGACAGAGGCTCTGTGAGAGATGTCTAATGAAGACAACGCTGCTGACCCGTGTGAAGGAGCATGAGTACAAATTCCACTCAAACTTGAACTGTTTCAAATTGAGCAGATGTAGATGAACTGGACCTGAATTTTAAATTGCCAGTTTGCTTTGGCAAAGTTCAGTTCTCCAGAGCACATGGGGTTTTAGGATCTGCCTCTTTCTCATTTTAAATGTTCTGTTCAATCTAAATCAACCATCACTGGTATCCAAGTACCAATAAACACAAATATTATTTATGTGCCAAGCAAGCTACAAGAACAAATAGACACATGCACTCAGATCTCAAGTTACATGTAAATTCACCAGTTGAAAAAAAATAATAACACTAAATAGAAGTAAGAGAAATAAACATAGGATTTCCTAATAAAATTTAGTCACAAAAATTACCCTATTGACCTTATAATACTAAATTTGTCAAATCTTATTGTATTTAATACCATATTTCCTCAGAGTCGTAGCATTTAAAAGCACAATGTAAATATCAGAATCCACTGGACTTCTGTTGTTGGAGAATATTACACATCTGCATATATATACATGCTAACATTAACAGAGATAATTAGCGAATCAAAATACAGTTCTAGATAGTAAAGAGGACACAAGGGAAAAGAAACGGGATTTAGTGGTCCTGAGTTCAAAATGCAGTTTCTGAAGAAATAATTATGGGTCTCTTGTATCTAGCAAAAGACAAAATGACTGACAACAAATGACAACTACAAATGAAGCTTCATTGACCCCAGCCTTTCTCTAAAATAGACAGTACTGCCAGAGGAAGAGAGACAGTTTGTCTTTTACATTTTGCTTTCAAAAGCCTCTTCAAAGTGAAGTGGTGAAGTGGCTGGTGGCTTGAAGGGAGACGAAAGAAATGGAAAAAGAACGGAGTTTAAATTAAGATGGGGCTGCCATAGAAACTATCCAGGCCAGCTCAAGAGACAGTATTTATTTTGAACAGATAATCGGCTGATAGAGATTTTTAAAAAACTGGACCAAGTGCTAAAGAGTCACTGGCAGCTCTCCAAATAGAGCACTTTTTGTTCTGGAAAATTAAAAGTAAAAAAAGAAAAAACCGTCACCTTTCTCTTACTGGTCCATGAAGAAAACGGAGTTGAAATTTAAGTCAAAATTGAAGTCAGTGGGAGATTTGCCATTGGTTTTGACAGAACCAGACACCACCTGAGATACTTTCTTTTCTATTTTCAGACAGATAATTTGACTACCACCAATCAGCTGTCCCCTATACTGGGTTTTTTGGTGTTTTTCAGCCTTCATGGCTATGTCTATATTAGGGAAATTTTGCTAAAATTTCTCAGCATTGCTATTGCCTCTACAGTACCAATCAGTGCTATGAACTGTTTTGGTGCTTGTCTCTCCGGGTGTTTATATCTACCAGTGTATTAAACATTGTGTCATGTAATTGTGCACAGTGCTGGTCAGTATTACTTGTTTCAGAGCAGCATCTGTATTTCAGTTCATTAACTTTACTTTTTAGTAAGCTTCACTGTGACTGAAACTACTCACGAGCTCTTACCTCTGGTGGACCTCAAACCATACTGTTCTTAAAGATCTCTCAGTGCTAATTAATGATGTAAGACAGATGGAATTGTTTACAGTAAATTGTTGTTGCAATTTTATTTCTCCATTTGAAACATGAACTGTACAGATGAACTGGAGTAAAGGGAAGTGGAGTAAAGCCACCACAGTTGTTTTTACATTAATTACAATATTATTGCCTTGTATAAAGAATATATGTGTTCTGCACTTTTTCCACCAATAAAGTTTGGCACAGTGTTCCAGAATTCCTCTAAACTCTTTCAATTTTGAATGACATGTGTCTCTCTGATTGATTTCAAGGGACTGTTAACTTTAAAACCTAATGACTAATATTTAAATGTCAGCTTTGTTAATTAATTAATTATTAATATTAGTAGCAGAAACAGTCAATTATTTTGTTCATCTGTCACTGTTTCAAACAGATATAAATATTTTGCTTTATGGCCACTGCAGCCACTTATTACTGCCAAATGAAGCGATAGGAGATCATATTCTCCAAAAACTTCTCAAATAACCTTCGCCATCCATAAGAGAGGAAGAACAAGGCCGGACCAAAGCTGTTGACTAGGTGATGCTCTCCTAAAGCTCAGGCTGCCTTTTGTCTTCCAGAGTCACAAATTCTGCACAAACCTCTCTGACAACAGCCAAAAATCTGCAACTCTCTTGACCTCTGTTCATTTCAACTTCGACACAGAAGTTCCATGTAACATGATGTAACAAAAATAGATGTAATGTACTGATAGTTAGGGATTCCAGAAGATTCAGCATAGAAAAATGCTGAGAATTGTGTGCAAAAATAAAAAGTCCACTCATTACTCAAGATGTGGTCTATTTACAGATTGAAGTGTTGCGGGTTTTTCAACACACTTCTTTTCTGAGCAGTTTTGAAAATGTTCAAGAGTTCAAGTCTGCCATTTCCATTGCAGACTGCTGTCTTCCGCAAAGGGCCGAGTCACCTATTGGAGATTTCCAAGCCATCTCACTGCACAGCACACAGTCATGACCTACATTTAAAGGCCTCCACATCAGTAGAAGTAAAAGGTGCTATTGTCACATTGCAGCACCTGATCTAGATGTAAGCACCTGACCCCTGGTGCTTCTTTATAGATCGGACACAGCCACAAAACTGTTTGTCAGCTGTGCGGGATTTGTGCTGTCATTTTCTGCCTCTGTAATATGCCATTAGTGATCATCACAGAAACAAACAACAGATAAAAAGAGCCAAACATTTTAAAAACAAGTATAAAATCACCGTAAGAACAAATGGCTTCTCTCCAGTGCAGAGGAAGCATCACTAAAATCTATGAACCAGGCCACCACTGTTAGCTGGAGCTTCTAACAACTAAAGACTGCCGATAGTATATTTTATGCACATTAGGGTATGAGTGACAGCAATCAGTGATAAGTGGGATTTGACCTGCCTCAAATTTGTTAAGTAACCTAGGACTCCTGAGGTAAAAGGCTTTTCCAGGGAGAATACATTGAAGTAGAAACATTACATGAATATTCTTTGTATCACATGTCAGAGATTATGCCATAACAAAATGGTAATTTTTTTTTGGTAATCTGTATTAGGGAGAGTAGACAGAAAGCACCTCAACCTGCATAGGGAGGAAGCTGGCCACAGTCTTCCTGAGAGAGCTCTTACAGCTCTTCATCCTGATTAGCCTACCAAAACAAGCAGGTTTCTCCAAGAGAGACGGCAAAGGGAAAGCAGCTCAGCTCAGGATTTCACTGAAGAACAGAAAGTGGGGTACATTAAAGTTTCGCAGCCCTTCAAAGCTTCTAATTTCTACTGTTACCTGGACCTACATTATGCATCTCTGAAAATGTGTATTACTTCTTTAAATAAACAGGAACTACATACAAGGTACTGAAGCGATGAAGTCCTAACTTTGTTATTATCAAGATGAATGGTTTTTTAAATTCAGGTGCCTATTTTTTCCCCATGAATATCTGAGCTCAGAATTCTTTGGAGGACCTGGTTGCCAGTGTTGAGGAACTATTTGTGGAAAGACCTCATTTCCCTGAGGAAAAGCAAACCTACATTTCCTCCATGGAACATACCCTGTAAGCCAGCACATCAGAGAACCACAGAGATCTTGGGGCCTGCAGGTCTCATTGTGATCTGCACAAACATGCTTTTGCTGCACTGGTTGCAGGCACTCTGGTTATTTCTCTCATGGACTGTTTTGCCCCTGAGGCTGCTGCTAAGCAGCCCCATTCTCTATCCCCAGCTATTCTGTCAGAAGCCCTTCTCAGTGAAGGTCCAAATCCACACTAAGGAAATATCAGAAAAGACTACAATTTCACAGGCCTTAGGATGTCGTTCATGTGTCCCTGATGTAACAAATACAAGTTCTAGGAAGTTCAGATGCTTCTCTCTGTAAATTAAAAAGGTTACAGCCCTTCTTGAGGTATTAGTTAATAAACATTCTTCTAGCAGTGTTCAATGAGCGCCCTTCTGAAGAACTGATTTCTTGACTTTCTCTGTCTGACAAATACCAAGTTGCCTAATAAAGACTGGTGACCCACTAATTTCTAAGAAATTGTACTATCTTTAGAGAGAAAGCTTGGAAAAATAGGTTCTTATATTGAAAAGACTTTTTGTATGTTTTGCCTCTCATGCACTTCAAGACAACTGGTGACGTTGCCCACACACCTCACTCTGGAAGTAGTCCCACTGAGCTCCCTGAAAGCAACTCAAAGGCTAAAAGTGCCAGAACTAGTCTCCTTGTAAATTCACTTCCACTTTTATCACCTTGAAAGAATCCCAGGCCCCCATCCAAAATTTGCTAACATGGAAGTAAGTTCAAAACTTAAAGCTCAAACATCTATAATAATATTTAATATTTCTTCCCACCCAAACCATATTTTCCTTTTCAGAGGTGCTAAATAACAAAAGCCTACATGTACTTGGAGAGGGAGCCTCAGCCTGTCTGAAAGGCAAGGATATGATTGAAAAACAGATCTGAACTAAGGTGTTTTTTTAAACAGAACATGTATTAAAGCAACATGAAAGAGGTATTTCAGCCCCAGCGTTCTACATAAAGATCCTAAATTAGTCTTTTTACTGTATCTCTGGAATTTAAAGTAAAACACATAATTGAACTTATGAAACTATGCACCAATACTTAAACTGCTTTGCAGTTCAGATTAAATGTGGAAATATATAGTTCAATTTATGGGTGTCAGTAGACTAAAAGAAGTTAGCAGTGACAGTGACATGGTTTAATCTATCCTAATGGACTCTTTAACATTCAGAAATGTGACCATATTGATCATGCAATTCATACTGGATAAAAAGAGGCAATGCACATTTGTGGCCACATTATACCCTCATCACTCCTGACAGCACTCCCAGCTTATTTAAAACAACATTCAAATCGCACACTGGTTTCCCTTGTGGCTTAATTCTCATTATTCACTGAACTCCTTTTTGCTAGAAACTGACTGAAGAGCCAGATTCTGAGCTCATTGTTTGCTTTTTTGCTGACGACAATGAACAGCTTTCTCAGTTTCCAAGCCCAGCATTTCTGTACACTCAAAACAGTTGCAACCACCAACTAGCAAAATAAAAGCAGGTCAGGGATGGGGAGGCAGATGAGTGAAAAGAGTGTACATGTGCTCTTCAGAAAGAATGAGACAGAAAATTAATAAAAGACTTACTCATAGCCTGTAGCAACAAATGACATCATTCAAGCATGTGTCCCAAAACAGAAAAAAATGGGGAAAAAAAAAAGCTTTCATGGATGTGTATTTCTCAGCTTGAAACAAATGGGTTTAAATTATGTTACTACTCCAACTCATAATTTTCCCCAGAGAAATAAGAACTGCAAGCACCAGTAAAAGGACTTCTGGTCACAAAAGGTTCACGCTGATGATAATAGCAAAGATGCTGTCTTGGTTTTTCTGATGGATCAAGACAGTGTAACTTGGCAGTGGTTCACTAGAAATTACTGCTGTTAGAACCACACACCTCACTGCTGCGAGGCTGTGTGCCTGATTGCCACCTATGCCCTCTAGATCCTGGACTGCTTTAAAACAGAGAGAAAAGTAAAAATCTGATTACCTTACTAAGGCTTCCTCATGGACCTCAGCTCTGTGCCAACTCCATATTTCCAACCCTCCCTAGTAAGTTTTCTCCTGACTTTACACTAGCAAGTGTCCTAGGCAACAGCTTTGCAACAGGCTCGTGGAGACACTCTCACACTATATTTGTGGCTGTGAGTGCAGGTGGTTCACACTCTAAAGCTATCTGTGATTTAGCTCGCTCTTTTAGCCATGTAATTTTATCACCTTATGATTTCTGGTTAAGCTGACACAGTGGTTTTCAACTTGTGGAACACTTATGCCTATAGTCTGTACACTGCTTCTCCTGGAAAACCACCAAGAAAAACTGTTTTCCTGCCAGTTGACTCAAATATTCTCTTAAAGGGCTTCAATGAAAAAATTTTATAGAGGATAGCAAAATTAGCACGTGCTAAAGCATATGATCAGTTCTGACTTTGACTTCAAATGGCCAAAAATTTAACGTATGCCTTGATTAATTGCTCCATTCATTAAGTAAATTGATTGGTAAAACACGGACCTTGTATCCAGCCTGAACACTGAATATTATTCTGAATTCATCTGGTCAATTAAAGAATTCTTCATGATCAGATTTTTTTTCATAAGAGCAACTTATCTAACATTTTCTTGGGCAAACATGAGGGATTTTTCTTTGGTTTTGCACTGCATATAAAGTTTCCCACTCAAATAATTCTGATACCTTTTTCTAGCATCCTTGGGAGATCAGAAAATCCCATTGTACTGAGTAACCATATACACATCTAATCCTTTTTAGGAGGCAATAGTTTTAGACCTTGGTCTAAAATGGTCCGTAATGGTCCCTGATCAACTGCACTACTTTGAAATCAGCTGCTTATGGATTAAGTCAGGAACTACTCTATATGCAAAGAAGCCTCATGAAAACAGGTTATGAATAACTCCTGACAGCCTTGAGTGTTTGTATTTCTGGTTTCTTACGTTTCTGAGGAAATGCCATATGGAATGTTCTCATCATATATTCCCACCACCATCCCTCCAAAATTTACAGGTGCATGTTTCTTGTGCCAGCAATACACAACTAAATGCCCAGTATTGGCCACCATGTCATTTATTTTTCAATACTGTCTGTTTGACTTTTATCTCTTCCTTGCCTTTTTAAATGATAAGAAAAACAAGTGGTATTTCCTTCAAAGTCAGTGTCAAGAAACGAACAGCCTGATCCAGGTCCCATCAAAATTATTGGAAAAACTCCCACTCCTTCAGGGGGTGTTGTTCTAGACTTGGAATGGACAGGTCCTTCATGCTCAGGAGCCATCTTTATTCCCAAACCGGTGTCTTACAATCCAACAGGTGCAAGCATGTCTGCACACCACTGCACCTGACTCAATAAATCCTGCGTGTTTTGAAAGCCATATTCAATCCCCAGGCCATATGGGAAGCTGTCCTTTGGAACAGAGCAATCAAAAGTTGTAGAACTCCTAGAAATGTCAGGTTTTTTCTAAACTAACTTCTAAATTAGCCTCTTGGCTAGATTGTATATATTGCACGTCTATCTTTCTTCTATTAAAGTGTTCATTCTTTATTGCTTATGTTATGAAGTATCTTGTAGTTCATATACAGGGTGAGAAACACAGCTGAATTAGCATTACAAAATCAACTTTAACACTGACAGATTTCCAAGGTTAATGATTTGATTTGATATTATTTGATTTTCCCTTTTGGTGGACAGCACTACCATTTTCTATACTTAAGACTCTATCTCTCAGATGAGTGCACTTTGTATGCTGTCAAAAATATCTGTCTTTTTATTCTTTTTTTATGTATTCCATTTTTCCCAGTTCTACAGCAGCACCTTGGTTTGGTGTTTATTCCATGTGGCAGAAAATACCGCTCACAGAAATGCAAAGGCAGCCTGACAGCAAGCTTCTCTTTGGGCTTGTTGACATCATCCTCCTCTCTGATCTCTAATTCAACTTTCAACACAATGCCTAAAACCGCACAGCCTCTGAGCACAAAAGAGGAACACGAGAATACACTTGTGCATTCTGTTGCCCTGTAAGCAAATTTCCTTGTTAATGAGGAATCAGTCAAATAATGGGTTTGATAGTCTGCATTTAGATAGCTAAGATAAAGTGCAAAAGTGGGGTTTTTTGGTGCAGCACAGACAGCAGCACATCCTGTTCAAAGTTCAGGGCTATGAATGTCATTGACTAATCCTTCAGCATCTCTTACATGAAAAGACAATATGCAGCTATTCCACGTGTCATAACTACTCTTGGGAAAAAAAAAGAGGAAGGTAGGATTTTTTAACTTCACTGATAGTCCAAACCAGAGCAGCACTTTGCAAAGTGCATATATACCTCATAAAACACATCTCTTGCTTTCAGCTGTTTATATTTACAGGGACTTTACTGGGAAGAAGAAGAGAAGAATGTCACTGCTTTCACGTAATAGATAAGGAAAAGAAACTCTCTGGGTACGTGCATACAACATTTTTGGGGTTCTCTGCTCACCATAAGAAACCAGCGCATGCACACAGAGAACTCCTGCAGTTTGGATAACATGCTGTGAATTACTTCTCTGTGCTACCTTGTTCATGCAGTCATACGTGTAATGGATTGCATCTAAACTCTCTTCCAATAAGGAGCAAGTGAACCAACAACCACTTTATTTCTGAATGCTCCAAGCTGTTTGAGATCCTGTCTCAAGCTCTGCATTTCAGCAGCTGGAAGCTGATGGAAGAAAGGAGGGAAAAGGCATCCATATTTTCATAGTTTTCCATTCCAAGATAAATAGCTTGGATGAGAGAAGAGGGAACATAAATGAATCACACAGACAATCTGTTCTTTCAACTGGTGGGGTTGGGAGGTTAAAAGATTTTTACAAATAAACATTAAAAAAAAGGCAAGTATTAGCTTATGGGTTTGACAGAAGGCTGTAATTATGCTCTGCTCTGTACCACATAAAATACTAAAATATGGAAATGTGAGGTTATCTATCCTTCTCTTGTAGAACCAGTACATTCTCTTCCTATTGTGATGTCTCATCTGGTATGTTATTCAGACTCAAGCCAAAGTACTCCACCACTGGAAAGAGCACATAAACAAAAATAATGTGAAGAAGCTCATAATAAACACATTACAAAACTTGCTTCTTGGCCTTCTAAAGTCTTGCTTGCTTTGCTTTGACAAGGCGAAGACCCCACCAAACCTGCTTGATCAGCTTCCTCACTGGGACACAATCTAAAGGTAGTCTGTGTCTTCCACAAGCAGCTCTTTGTCATCCTTAACACATTTTCTGCAGTGCTGGATTCATGGCCTATGCCGTAGAGTCACAATCTGTTTTATACTGATTTTGAATTTCCCTCATTCTGACAGAAGGATGGTTTGGTGTTGGCACATATGGTGAGTCAGCTTCAGGACTGTCATAACCTGTAATAGTTGGTGACAGCCTCCAAGACACTACTGGTATGTCAGGCCAAAGACAGCTGGTCCGTAGCAGTCCTGGCCACACTCACTCTTTCACTGACTTCACATGCTCTACAGTTATGACATGGACAGCAGAAAGTGGTTTCATAAAATCTGTGCCAGTAGGGGACTTGGCATTTCATAGAAGGATCCATATAATCACCAGATCTTTATTCCACAGTGATAGAACAGGGAAAAGATCTTACCTCGGCTTTTATGGGTAATTTGTATTAAATAAGAGTATGTAAAAGCCTAACCATTCTCCCTGTCTTTTAAAAAATGGTTCATTTCTTCAGTGCAGTTGACCTCAGAGATTCACCACTATGTGTACTGTAATTTGAATGAGAAATATGTTGCTCTCAAGATTGAGCCTAAGCAGAACTCTGATAAACTAATCTTTGTAAAATCCACTGTGCTGCTGTGTTTAACAGAGCCAGAAGCTAGCTATGGGTTCTTTTTTATGGTTTGTTTGTTTTGTTCTCTTTCAACAAACTTGTTAGAGCATGGCATGCTGAAAAAATAGGAATGGGGCTCCCCAACAGGTATCAGCTACGTCTGTGTTCTTCCTTTTGCCAGGCACACAAACCACACAATCGTTACAGCCATTAGCATGAAACACATCACGTTAAATCCCTCATTTCTTTAACATAATATGAAGTCTCTCTTTCTCTCATATTACCATTCTGGTCTGTCAGGTATGTGAGGTTTTCCAAGGCAACAGGTGTTTTTTGAAATAAAATACAACCTCCCCTTCAGCTCATTATGGGAAAGAGACAGCAGCTGCAAGTATAATGCCGAGGACACATGGTCTATAAGACACTCAGAAGAAAAATACTCCTTGTTCCACTTGTTAAGGTAAAGCACAGATGTTGCTTCAGTGATAAGCATGAGCATAAGGCAACCACAGCCTGCTCCACGTTGTAAATTCAGAATCTAAGATTTCAGAGTATTTTGTAGGCTGCAATCAGAATCACCACTTTCTTTATGTAAGGAAAGCTAATGCAATGTCTAAGCTCATAGCACTAACAAATATTCCATATCACAGCTTGCATTACACTATCATCGACAATATGCTAGGGACTGTCCACAGACTTGGATGACAAATTATTAATAATCTTTTATATGGACTCACTTATGAGTATGAAATAGTGACAAATGTATAAATTAATACACTTACTGATTTGATTATTTAAACATTTACAGATAGTGTATATTAAAAAGGGTTTCTCAATTTAGAATGTTAAATGCAATCCCTTTCCCTGCTTAGTATCGGTAGTAAGGCTATTTTTGTACCCCTCAGATCTAAACTGTTGAGAAGTCAACTGCAAAATAATGATGTCTAATGAATGTGAAAACCAAGCTAGAATCAATCCTTTCCAGGGAGCAATTCTCTGCTCAGTTAGGTTCATAATTCTTCCTCCAAGCCCCCGACATCCCATTTATTAATTTTTCCCTAGTTTCTCTGAAGAACAAAGTACACATATTGTAGCTTATGGTTTAATTGTCTAGGCTTTTTCAAATAAAAAGGGAGTGCAGCATTTCCTTAGAAACACAAAGATCCTCCACAATTGCCTGGTATCCTTACTCCCTCCTGTTTTCTAGGCCTAACTAGGTCAGAAACTCTGTCCTACAAACCAGAACATGTAACACCACAGAAAAAAACACAGATCACAGAATAATCCAGTCATCTTTCTCTGTAAGTAGGCTGGCTGCTTTGGTTGTCGTGAAGAATATTTATGTTGGCCTTGCAACATGAATCTCAGTAGCTTGTAGAACTGCATGTTTTTCTGGCTACAGTGTTTGTTATGTAGAGCAGCAGCTGCAATCAACTGGGAATCATACACATGGAGAAAGGCCTGATGGCATGGACCTACCAGAAAAGTCAAAAGCCTCACGCTCCTTCAGATTCAGCTCACAGTGACCCCAGCTCTTTTGTGTGGGAGATGTATTTTGGGTTTTTTTCCCCTAATCTATACTGGTAAGCTGTTGGTAAGATGAGTTCATCCTTTGTCAATTCTATCACCACCCATTTTAGGGAAGACCAGCTTAAAAAAATAAAATGACACAAATAAGTTCTGATCACAAGGTTAAGATCATAAGGTTAGAAAGTATTGTCATCATGAAAATGATAGCGTAGTACTTCCTTGCTATAACATATGGTTTTTAAAAAGGGTCACTGAAATGGCTGAAGCATTTTTTAGTTTGCTACAAATGATAGAGAAGTGAGTAATAAAAACAACCAACCAGAAAAAAATGTCTCTATTAATTGGAATAATTATACACATGCCTAGAAAACAATTACAGGAAGTTATCACTGCTTGGGCCCACCTGTTGTTTGCTACTAATTTGTTGGCACATGTTCTTAATTGCGTTCCTGTCCTGCAAAGAGCTCAGCAGCCAACAAAACTATTCAAATTGCTTGTGACTGAGAATATTTATATATCTTGCATTCTATGGTGTTCAACTTTGGTGCTGTAGAAGGCAAGCAATCTCTTCTTATGAATCCATGCAACCTTGTGCCCTTCCCAAACCAACTGTGCTCAGTATGTTATGCCAGGCTATCACTACTAAAAGATTCTCCTCTACTCAGAAACCAAGGCTGATCACACAGATTCCAAGACTTGTACACTTTTATCATCATGGGAAAATCTGAGTAAATACTTACATGTGTCTTCACATCACCTTCAAGAATCTTGCTGTACCTGAGAAACTCAGCAACACTTCCATTCAGCAGCCTATCAAAGGCTTCAACATATGGTGCTATGCCTGTAGAGGAGGAACATTCCATTATAATGGGTTCATAAAGTACATAATGCATAGGACATTCCTGTGTAGTAGATGGAGGAGATGTATCATAGAAACTAAGGAGATTGCTGTAACTTCATTTCTGATTTATGAAATCAGTGAAAAAGATGTATAATTATTTTTGTCCTAGATAGAAAGAAAAGAAAAAAATCCTGTTCTTGGTAGAACTTGAATAGGAACTTGAAGAGAATTTCCTGTGTATAATGTAATGGGAAGCCTCTTTTGTCTTAAAATAAGATGTGCTAAAACAAACATCTCTCAGCCCTTCAAAGGAGTGACCTGAGAAGTCTAACTCCCTAAACAAAATTCTCCTGTTGTACCTTAACCAAATATTATCTCCTAAAAAGAACCCGCAGTGTACTTAACAACTATTTTTATACTACCCACCCATTCCAGAAGATCTCTGTGTTGCTTGGTGGCTTTTAATAGCAACCAATTCCATTTTCAGTAAGAGAGTCTTTGGAATGGGTTGACAGTAGATTTATGCAGTGAGATGTGGCTTTGTAATCTCCTCATTTTGTTGTCTCACTTTGCGAAACTGTCAGTGGATAAAGAAAGCTCAAACAAGTGTTCCAGATGACGTATCCTATTGACTACATACATATATATACAAAAGAGGAATAAAGCTGCTATTTTCTATATGGTACACAGAGCAGTTTCCTGATAAAGTGGACAATCAAAAAATGCAGATGGGGCTCAGTTTCTCTATGTGGTACCTGTTAAGATAGCAAAAATAATCTTTCCCTGGATGCTTTCCAGCCCTCCCTCTACTCCCTCATGTCTTGCCTATGCCCCAGAACCTTTGCCAGATCCAGCATGAATGACACACATATGAATCTATGACACATGTAGGATCTTAGAGAACAAGGTTAAAATTCTTCCCTGCCTCTCTCCCTCATTAATGAAGCCTGAGGATTGCTCTGAAAAGGTACCAGGCTTCCCCCAGAGAATGTGCTTTAACCTTTTGGCACTATATGACAACTGTGTCCAAATTTATAATTGTGAAAGCCCTCTTTGTTCCACAATAGTCATCTGGCTCCATGACAGAAAAAGACAGGCTCTGGCAAATAGAGTTTGCAGTGGCCTGTGTGGAAAAGAAAATGTAGTTAGTCAGTTAGGTGGGATTTCAAGGCTCCTTTTGTTCTCTTGATGCCATTTACCTATAATTCTGAGGAATTTCTGGGCTTTCTTCCATATTAAGTGTTTGTGTGTAAATCCCTCAAATGACCTAATGCACAAAAGGTTTTAGCTGTGGAGATGTTTTCCAAAGCCCATTTAAGTTCTTTGTCAAAATCTGTGTATGTTTCCAAAAGAATCATTGTAACATTTTCCTTTATAGCAGAGTTTTACATAACAGTTCACCAAATTGTCCTATGCAGAACTAGAAAGCAACTAAGCTATTTTTTACTATTCAATGCAGCTCAGTCCCAGGAGCATTTACTAGAATTTGCTGTGGGCTGTGCAGAGCAACTGAATGATTTATTTGCAATCCTGCTGTTGTAATGCCATTTAGGAAAACAGTAAAGGTACAGCTATCCCGTCCTCCTGGTTATTTTGTTGCTTCTGAAAATATATTTATTGAAAAGCCAAGGTTATTTTTTTTCAATAATTATGAAATGGTCTTTTAGGGGGCGGGGGTCATGGTCAAAGAAAGCAATATACCTCCATTTCCACTGGAGATTTAAAAAAGATCACACTCTGGCTCAAGTGTCAGTTTTACAGAAGAAAAAGAAGAGACTGTTAAGACTTTCCTCTGCAGTGGCTGTGGCTGGTATGTGAACCTCTGCAGAGGCACGGTGACAGAGGCACACAGTTTGGGGCACTGTAGGCGTATCAGTCACACAAACTGAAGACTTTCCCAACTGCACCAGCAAAAGCTAATTCCTGAGTCCCCATGTGAGACAGCTCTGCCTGGAGACGTTGTGAAGCCTGGCAAGCACCCCATGGTGCTGCTCATCTCAGCTTCTTACCGCAGTCTCCCAGTGGGTGTGTTTTATAATCACACTTCAACAAGGCTTCTCACTTGTTTTCTTCTAGGGATCTGTTGAGGCGTTAAAGCACTGCTTCCCTGGGGGGTGAATCTTTTCAGGTTAGGTCAAGAATATAAGAAGTTTTCATGGAAGTACCTGGCATGGTGAGTTACCTCCTGTTCTGAAAGCAGCCCTGGTTCTGCAGTCCTTTGCTCTGGATAAACAGAGATTCATCTAAATGGATTCATTACAAGACTGAATTCTGTATCATTGAGAATTGCACAATTCCTAGTAGTGATTGATTTATTTGTCAGTTTGTACATGAATCGTATTTCTCCATGACTTTGCTATGGTTTAATAGCTGTCTAGGTTTTCTCTGGACTGCAAGCACTTTTTTACTGAAGCTTCGTGTGACTGGCTAACTCATCTGCCATAGAAGCCTTCTGGCAGATGCTCCCTTCCTGCCACAGAAACACACTGCTCTCAGTCAGCTGCTCCACAGCAGCTGCCAGTGTGCAGGCCCACGGCACACAGGAGTGCAGGGAAGATCCCTCACATACGTTGGTTGGTCAGGGCTGGCACATACAATGCTGACAGTACAGCAGCTCACACACTTCACTTGCTGTTGTGTCAGTAAAGGAAGCTGCCTGCAACTTTCTGTGTGTCCTGCAGCTTCTGTACAGCAGCTGAGTCCATGCTGGGATGTGCTCTTCTCCGGCAAATGCAAGAAAGGGCAGGGAATACAGAAAGCAAAGAACATGAAGCTAATAAAGAGATGTATGTTGGGGTTCTGGATGAAAAAACAAGTTTTGGAGAAGGGAAAGGGCACTTCTTTTCAATCAGATTTAGAGCTACCACATATATAAAGTTATTTACCCTGTAACTTTCAGGAAGAACAAAAATTAAGGTATGAAAAAATATGATTCCATGATATGATGTGAATAAAAGAACAGACTTTTTTGGTATATTCTCCACTTTAGTGCTTTGGAGAGACACTTGAGAAAAGAGAGCTCAAGAGATAACAATGTAAGGCGATGGATGTATAGCAGTCCTTAATGAGCAAATGCTTCCAAATAAACTCATACTTGATTAAGGATGTTAAACAATTAAATTAAGTGGGTCTGCACTTTGAAATTCAGAAGGACCTGGCAAATCAACAGTGCTTATACTGGTGACTTCTATAGGAATATTTATGCTGTACATTTAGGGGATGTTTCATTTCTTCTGCTAATTGGGCTCAAGCAGACATTTTCGCCTGGTGAGTTATTTACAATGTAAGTGATAAAATGGAAAGAGTGATAAAGCTTGAGACATGGACAGTATACTTAAGACACAGTAAAATCTTGAATATTCTAGGCCATGTTAGTTTAGAATTGTACGTGCTACTAAGCTGGTCACATGGCATTTCTAAATAAACGTTTAAAAACATTATTTTGATACAGAATTTGTAAGGGGTGGGATCGCATTCCCTCTCAGAAGACAAACATATACATTACTTGTAATTTTTTAATAACAGAGAGATGGTACTCCAAAACAGCATTCTTACTTCCATTGACTCCATTGATGCCATCACACTCCATTCCACCAGATCTGTGTGAATCTGAAAATAATGATTCAAGTCGAGTCACGGCTTTCTCCAATCTCTCCACCAAGCCATGAGTCTCTGCCATTCTGAAAAAATCATTATGGATAGAAACAGTGTTAGACCCCTCTCAGTAAAGTCCTTGCTTCATGCTACAGTTCTGTTCATCTTGTGGCTTTTTCTTTTATGGTAAAACTCTCATTTTTTAAGCACTGTCTTTCTGGCACATAAGCAGTTGCAGAGAAGCAGCTGACATAGGGTAACTTGCTTCTTTGTCAGCAGGGAATCAGATCAGTACTCAGCTCTGGTTTTTCCTTCTAAGTAGCAGATTCCAACCACTCTTACTGTAGCTTTTTTTGCATGTGAACAACTTATGACAAAATGTGTATGTATGCTCCCAATCAGATACTGAGATGACTGGAATAGTTATAGAAGTAATTCGTAAAATCTTATGCCTACAATGATTTGAATCAGCATTTAGAGAGGCTAAAATACAGACCCAGTTAATACTCTCTGATTTCTGAAAAGGTTAATTCTGAAATTTGTCTCTGTTTTTTATGCTTTGTAGTAGGACTCAGCCACCTGACTGAAGACTACACAAGAAGTCCAAGAAGGTCTTCTGTTTATTCTTCTGATATGATTTACCATCATTATTTTTCTTACAGAAGTATCTGATATGAACCAGTGTTTACCAAGCTTTTTAAAATCAAGTGCTAATTAACATTTGGATAGAAAAAAACATCCATAGGCCTGCTTGTCCAGTACTGCTACAGTGGTTTTGATTTAAGATAAAATAGAAATTAGGTTACATTTTTAACAACTCACACATTGCCTTCTTTCCTCACAATGTGATTATCTGCTCTCTTACATGTGAGGCAGTGTAGGCATTGACATTTTTGAATATTGGCCAACCTCTCAGGGAAAAAAAGTGCTAAATACAATTCAGAATAAGAAAGAGTTATATAAGCAAAGGCAAAGCTATGTTTAAATCCCCTGTCATTTAACAGAGCGAGTTTAATGTACATGTTCCTCACTTAAGGTTGTGAGCATTTGATTCTGAAAAGTGACATTCAGCAAGGGACGTGTGTGATGATGATGATGGCTCTTGATTAACGTGATCCCTGTGGCCAGTTCCAGCCCAGCCCCTACACTAGGCTGCATCCCCTGCCCAGCACTGGGGTGTGCAAAAACAGGAGTAACAGGGGAATGCACATCCTCAGCTGGGGCAAGTAGGGAGTCAGAGGCTCTCTGGGGCCACCACCCTGTGGTGTTCTGCCACAAGACATTGATTCCTGTATGGCTTGTAGACTAGAGTGGCTAGGCAGAGACGGAACAAATGTGTAAATGCATTAGTTCCCAAAGAACAGCCTGCTAAAAGTGCTAGTATTGCAGAGATATTGAAGCCTAATAGTAGATTCCGATAAACAGTGCAACACTATGCAACACCTAGCAACCAAACCAAACACTGCTGCTTCAGTGTCCCCACAGCCAGTGGAGAATGCCTAAATGTTATAATTAAAATGTAAAGTAGCATGGAAAGAAATGTTTTAATTTGCAAACTAGTACTACTAATTTTTATTAATAAAATATAATAATATTTTTCTTCTAAAAATTTAAGGATGAGAGGAAATTAGCTACCAGGACTGTGGAAACATATGCAGAGAGCTCTTGTGCTCTGAGTCATGCTGCCTGTCAAACAAGGTGGGACCTTCAGACTTTACCCTATAAATGTAATGAGGTTTGTGTTTGACCTAAAAGTGAAACAGAAGATTTTACAGCGAGAAACCCTTGGGAGAACCATTCTTGTGAGAAAGTTTTGTCTGGAATTCATGGGTTTTTCCTATTTACATTAATTAAAAAAACAAACCCCCAAAAGAGGATGACATTAGATAGCATGCATATGAACAGCGTAAAAATTCAGAGGGGCTCTCTTGTCTTATCACAGGATGGGTCAGGTCAGAAGAGACCTCGAAGGGGTCATCTGGCCCAACCTCCCTGCTCAAGCAGTGTCATCCCAGAGCACATGGCATAGGATTGCATCTAGATGGTTCCTGAGTATCATCAGTGAAGGAGACTCCACACCCTCTCTGGGCAACCAGTTCCAGTGCTTGGTCACCTGCACAGTTAAGAAGTTCTTTGTCATATTCAGGTGGAACATCCTGAGCATCAGTTTCTGCCCATTGTCTCTTGTCCTATTGCTTGGCACCACCGAGAAGAGCCTGGATCCATCCTCTTGGCACCCTCCCTTCAGATACTGATAGACATTGATCTCAGTTGTCTCTTCTTGAGGCTGAACAGGCCCAGCTCCCCCAGCCTTTCCTCATAAAAGAGATGCTCCAGTCCCTTGGTCAGCTTTGTGTCCCTCCACTGAACCTGCTCCAGGAGCTCCATGTCTCCCTTGCACTGAAGAACCCAGAACTGGACACAACACTCCAGGTGCAGCCTCACCAGGGCTAAGCAGAGGGGCAGGATCACCTCCCTTGACCTGCCGGCAATGTACTTTATTTATACTGAAAATGTACACTACTCTGTTTGAAAAATCAATTCACTTCAAAAAAACCACACAAATTTTTTTGTAAGGTTACAAATATCTTGGCAGGAATGAGATGAATGTATCAGGGGAGCTTCTGAAATATTCAGACTTATGGGAATATTAAACCTTTTCTTAAAACAAAACACAATTAATCCTAAAAAATATTATGAATACCTTCTTTTCACATTTTACCTTACTTCATAAAAGCCTAAAATGGCGTCTATTTTAAAAGTTCTGTTTTCAACCAGTCTAAAGTCTGGCTGGTGTAACATAGCACACTAACAGTCAACTAATTTCATCAGTATTCTAACATATATTTTCAGTATAGTTCCTATTTGTCTTTATTTGAAGATACAGTCTGGTACGTTGGGGTTTTTTTCATTTGCCTTAAAATTTTCCTTGATGATGTCATCAAATGCCACAAAAATTATGCACGAACTTCTATGGAAGACCCGTTACTTTATGGCCTCTTCAGCCTGGTTTTGCCTGTGAAAAAATCCAGTTGTTTGATTACAAACTAAATAATTTGAGTGCACACACTTGGAGGTCTGAGGAATCTCACAGTGAGCAGACTGGTAATGTTCTACCCAATAAACTGCCTTCTGTAAGACACTAAGAATACGCATTACAATGTCAGAAGCTCAGGAGCTTCTGAAGGATCCTTTTATGCAACACTCTCCTGCTACAACAGAGTCTTTTGCTCACTATATTCTTCACAGCTTTATTCTATTCCCATTAGCTGGAGAACTACAATGTTGTTCTTACAAAAGCAGGCATCACCACCAGTCACAGAATAACATATTGTTGGAGTCTTTAAACAAAAGTAGAAACCATTTTTACCCTAAAATTAAGGATGCCAGGTTTCTATTCTTTTTATATAGAATATTACACTTAATAATCATCATGTTTACACTACGTCTACCTTTTTATCTGTACATTTATATATCCACGAGTACATGGTATTTTCATCTATTTATATATATATATGTGCATGTACATCATGCACATAAGAATACACACAGTTATGCCTGTCATGTGCAAATGAAGTGCAAGAACACTTTCATGATTACTGTATATAACACTAAAAGAGCAAACCAGTTGTACATATACTGACCTTACATTTACACCTCGCTTTACCTGTCATTTACATTAAATGACACTGTGTTATTTACCTTACAAGCAACACAGGAATTAATGTTACTGCTCTGAACATTCACTGAATAGCATGAAAACTCTCTTCACCCATTCTCAATCTAAACACTGACATCTTTGCCTCTGTATTGGGATTTACATATTTGGCTCATATCATGACAAACTTCGGCATTTTCTTGGCCGATATTCAGCTGTTTATCTGATTACTTATTCCACACTGCACTCTGCATGGCCAAACAGATACCACAAAGCCATAGCTCAAAAGGAGTCAGAACACAAAAAGTACAGCTTGACTCTGTGAAGATACTATCTGCCATGATATAGCATCAGAGCTTATATTATAAATAAATAATAAGACTTGTCTACTTACAGTGTCAAATTCAATCTCTGCACATTAATGAAAAGTAAAGAGGATGTAAATATGTCTATGGTGTGCTTCCACTCCCATAAAGCATGTTTTTACATCAAGACAGACTCTCTATCTCTCCTGTTAGGATTTTAATTAAATCTTTGATCTTGAAGTGATTATCAGGGTTAATCATACATCTTTTCCTGGAGTTGATGCTGACCACCTATAAGGAGTTAAAAATAACAATGCTTCAACTCCCATGTAATCCTGTATCCAGTTGCTCTCTTGGTGGAGACAGTACACTGTCCTTCATTGAAAACAGGGTCACCTATGAGTCAGGAAAGGTGTTAATAAACATCTACTGACAAACCATTTAAACACTGACATTGGTAACTGTCTCTTGCGCAAAAAATCAAGACAGAGGATCCACAGCTCTGCCCTGCTTACTGTTAGTGGTATCTTTTTTGGGAGTCCTAAAGGCATGTGGTAATACTACCATCTGTCATTTCTTCCATGAAAGAAGTAAAGCCAAAACCAGGTAGAACAAGGCATGCTGAAGCCCAAAAAGCAGATTTATTTTTATAGACAGGCCTTGAGAAATCACTGCTTTTCTCCCCAGCTGTCTCAAAGCACCATTTATCTATTATCAAGAGAAAAAAACTTGGCTGTAGACGAGAATTTCCTGATATACTGATCCCAAACAGCAAACTGTAAGTCAAAACGAACATGTAGTATTCCTGTTACTATTGTCTGTGACTTATGACAGAGGACAATATTGCTCCATTCTCAAGAAAAAACAAGCTTTAATGAATGCACCGGGAAAAGCAGTACAGCAGCATAAGGGAAAAAAGAAACACATGACGACATATCAGGCACGTAAAAATGGGGGTTTTGAACACAGGAATGAAGCCACCTTGTAAAGTATGAAATGATTCTCACAAACATCAGCAAGAGATAGAGTACAAAGTTCCACTGATTTTTTTGCTTCCTAGCACTCTATTAATTTGAAAGAAAAAGAAATGACCTGTTAATTTATATGCTTTCCTCCCCTGTCCCCACTCAGCACCACTTCTTCCAAATTCATCTAGCATCTGAAAATTGATGCCAGGTCTCACTCACGTTCATCATCTAAGATGCTACATGTCAGATTTGGATTTCCTCTCCGTGCCAAAAAAGGGCAGATGCCTAAACCAGAATATAGGCAGTAATGCAGCATTTTAATTGTATTTACCATTGCACTGCTTGGAAAATCACCCTGCCACTGCAAGCACAGCACCTGGCACATGTGATTTCTCTCTTAGTCTTTTAATAAATTGCTACCAAGATATGAAATAAAATACACAAACCCCCAGACTGCCAGCTGGTACTATCAGAGAGCCAGTCATGAACACTTTATAGATCCAAAGCACTGTGTCCTCTGAGAGTTCCTCTGTACAATGTATGTCAACATACATCAAGGGAGGAGAAATGCATACACGTTCCTGAACATCCCCTCAAGTTACAGAATTACAGCACTTCATTTCTGAAAAAAACACAGCCTGGGTTTGAAATGGCTGGTTTCCCTATATCACCATTCAAACACCTACAAATCCAAGCTGCGTTGAGCAGGCAGTCCCTTTGCCACCTCTGGCATGAAACCCAAATTCCTACTGCATCCCATTCTGGTTCAGACAATAAAAACCCACTGGCTTGGGGCTTTGGGAGTTGCTCATTCCCAGACAGAGCTCGGAAGCAGCTCAGTACTGGTTGAGTGGTAAGGAGGAGCACCTGAAGCTCTTTGGGTCACTATCATAAAAGATTCTGGGTGGAGAATGCAAAGGGAACAGTGCTGAGAAGAAAATATGTGTTGGTAGACCAACAGGAACATTACCTTGTATGGTTTGTGTTTTGTTTTCCATTAGCTGTAGGAGAGGAATGTAAACAGAAACTTCTCAAACTGATTTCAATTTGGATTAAACCAGAAGACCTCTCAGTAAGGCCCTGTATGAGAAGAATGATTTGAGTTTCAAATTAGAGCCTTTTTTATTGTTTTGCCCCTAGATCTACTACAAGCTCATTTGGGAGTAATTCATTCTTAAGTATAGGGAATTATTTTATTTTTAAACCTAGTTAAAAGAGATAGTTTTGTATATCAAACAGTATTAGAATTCTGACTTCTTTTTTTTTTGTTAAGATGGACAGTTATACCTGAAATAGCAAAAAGACAAAAATGTCTGCACAACTTCTGCTTTTTATGGATGGATGTGCCATTTTGACCAGTAAGTTGATCTGAAGTCTTGGCTGACTCTAGTATACTCATCATAAAACATTTCTGTCTGTAGCTCAATGTGTGTTAAACCCACTGACATGCTATGAATGAGTCCCTTACAGCTGTGTATAAGAGTGTGCTACCTTAATTCTCTTGTGTGTGGCCTTCTCTCTTTGGCATAATCTCTGTGTTTTTAAAGGGCTTTTATAAGCAAAGAAAAATTTTGTGCAGAAGAGGTAAAAGCAGGTTCATGTTGAACCTCTTCCATTTAACCCAAGTGTTTTCCTTTGTCTGGCCCTATGCTGTTGGTACCACAAAGCATACTTTTCTGTTTGCATTCTGGCTCCTTCCCTGCTTCTCTCCCTCTCCTAGTGATCAGGCTGCTGCCTACAAAAACATGCAGAAAAAGAATACAGGCCTTTTTTCATCCCACTGTTCAAAAAAATTGTAAAACTTGCTCCGTAAAACAATCTCTATTTTGACAAATACCCCTAGGACTGTTGATGCATTTTAGATTTCTTATCACATCCCAGTTTAATCCCATAATCAGAGGTGAGCAACTGCACACATCAAGCTGTATGTCTACAAGTCATGGACTGCAGTTATGTCTCTGATAATTTAAAATGAATTCTTTAAAACATGTCATGTGTTCATGTATGTGCTCAGTATCTCCTGGAGTATCAGTTCACTTTCTAATTATCTGGAAATTCTGTGAAGAGCTTCTATCCCTTCCTGATTAATTTTGACTGTCATGAATTTTGTGATCACAAAGAGCGAGTTCATTATTTAATGATATACTGAAGCAGTCAAGACTTGACAGTCTGTGTAAGCATGATTGACTTAAAATAACCAAGGCAACCCAGTTTCTAAGTACATTCTCCTATTCCTTTTATGTTCCCTTTTCATATCACCACCGTTCATAGTCTTTTGTCCTGGTTTTATTTTCTTCTCTCTCTCCAATGAAGTGTACAAGTTTTAGTATCTCTCCCATCAACAGAAACACAGTGTTCTTAGCCACCTCATTTACTATATATTAGTGTGGGGCTCTTCATGTAATCAAGCATCCTAAAGGCCTTACAAGCCATTTAATTACCTGTCACAAGTCCAGTTACTGTATGTAAGCAGACTGCCTTGCTGAACCGAGAAAATACTGCATGCAGGCACTGATTTTATTAAAGTGCTTCAGTTCAGTTCATAATAACTGAACAGTAAAATCCTTTATGCTATGGTTCCAAACAAATTGAATTTGAACTCTCTGAAGGGGTAAATTCCACACAGTACAAATCCTTATGAAATGTTTCAGTACTTCGGGGATGTGAAAGGAAAAAAAGCAAAGGAGGAAGTTAAAACTCAGCAAAAAGTATTGCAAGCTCTAAAAACAGAAACGGTGAAATTACTTCTGAAGAAAAGACAAGACTGGAGTTACTCAGTACCAAGGTTAGTAACAGTTTTGTTTGCTGTGCTGGTGGCCTTTCACAAGGCTTCCACACCCTACTTCTCATGCATATCCATATTATGCTGAAGCCTGAATAGTTGGGCTTGATTTCTGCCAAGTTAGCAAGCGTTCCTGTTCTTACCAGAACATCCTGCTGCAATCTGTGTCTGATGGTCTCAGGCTCATCGTGGCTGCCCCACTCAGCCTGCAGCCAGTGGCTTTTCCTCCAGCATAGCAGCAGCCAGGAGGGCTTAAGCAAACCTTCTGCCATATGAGTACTCCCTCTGCTCTGTAGTTCAATTGCGATCTTTATTGGTCACAAAAACTCAAGATCTTCATGCATCTCCCATTCTAAAATTCATCCCACTGACTCTCCAATACTGCTACCATTGCAATGGGTTGTGCCTTTGCTTCTGATTCAAGATGAAATGGGCCACCTGATACTAAAAAAGACCTTTCTATTTCCTGATATAACCTGGTTACTACTTAAGAGGTCCTAAGCTTTAATGATAATCCCTGCAACCTGCTCACATACAAGATCTCAGACATTTAACTATTTATCTCTTCTCTGTTTCAGTGTGAGGTCTTGTGAAACCCAGAGAAATCAAACTGGACCTACCCCAGAGACTTGCAAAAGTTAGCCTTTTTGAGGATGGCTGTTGCATTACAGGACCCAGAGCTGTTAGGTGAATTAGTCTGCTGTTTCTAAACAATGACAGATTACACATAGAAATGTAAATGATTCTTTGCATTCCTTCCAAAAAGCAATTAATTAAATATTTAAACTAATACAAAACATAGCTTAATGCTTAGGATCTGAGCACGTCTTCTCGGAAAAATGTGCCACTATTTAATTATGTAATTGAGCATTTATGGTTTGGGGTTTTTTTTAATACAGGCTACAAAAGCATTAAGGCCTTAATTCCCAGTATACTACTTACTGGTATTCTGAATTCTACAAGCAACCTCTTTGGCTTGCTGTTCTCTGAAAAATTGTGGGTCAGACAAAGCAATTCCCATTGGCATGTACTCAGGAAAGTAGTCTCAATGGGACCTTTTAAGTAACAAAAAGCCCCTGAAATTGACAGTCAGAATACCTTAAGGACACAAGTGGAATTAAGACAGCAGTAGGCAGTATGTGTATAGACTACAGTGGTGTCTATGCCATAAAGCCTTGCTAAATGGTGACAGAGGTCACAAAGATTTAAGAAGCCCCAAGCTCCCTACTCTTGATGAAGCATCTGAATCAGCATAATCACTGCCATAGATGCAGCTGTGCTCATGCATGCTTTCGTCACTTCAGTGTACAGTGCTTAGTAAAGGTGTTGCTATTCTGGTATAGTTCTTAGCAGTGACATTCTGAAGATGAGCCGAGTCTTTAGAGTTCAAAATATTCTGAATTATGTAAGCAACTGGAGTGGACTCCGTACCACATGAAAATGACAACTTCCCAATCGTCCCCCTACTGCAAAAGATGCACTTAAATTTTTAGAAAAAGGAATTAAAATTATTTATAGATATCAGGAGTGCTTAATCGAGCAAAATCTTTTAACCAGTTCATAATAAAGCAGCTGTCTGAATAACTGCGAAAATGTATGCCTTATTTATTGTAGGTGCTTCTTTGGTTTTGTCCCAATAAGCACGATAAGCAAAGAATGTTCTCTTTCATGTAGTCAAGTATTTCAGTAGGCAGCAACTGCAGCTACTGAGTTTGCTGCTCTTGCATGTGATGTTAGAACTTGTTAAGAACCACTAAGAATATTCTTTAACATGTTTGGCAGTTCATAATTTCTCTCCCTACAGTTCAAACCAATTGAAACTGTATTGTCACTGACAGGCCACAGCTTAAAGCATAGA
This sequence comes from Falcunculus frontatus, assembly GCA_013398115.1. NCBI lineage: Eukaryota > Metazoa > Chordata > Aves > Passeriformes > Falcunculus > Falcunculus frontatus. Next base: position 59,203 of record VZRV01003106.1, on the reverse strand, counting down.
TATATCGGACTTTGTCCAGGTGATGTTGCAAGAGAACATCCAGGCTGAGAGACGAATACAACTTGTCTGCTTTCCAGCCCTCCTCACCCACTCTATTTTTCCAGTACCTGCTAATTCAGATTACCTTAAATTTTAGACCTGGGTGAATTTTACTTCCTTTTTTTTGTCTTTAACTTAGGGTGCCCAACATATTTTGCATGGTGAATAAAAATTATACAGTGGGATCAGAAATTCTCATGATGGGAGGGGATTTAATACATGTAATCTTAGTACCCTTTCTCCTTCTGGTATACCAAGAAGCACTTTTCTCCATGGAAGTGAGAGCCACAGCTGACAAAGAATAATGAAGACATGTCAGAGGTCGGTTCTACTGTAATAGTAAATAATGCACATCCTCTTCATTTTTATTTAATTGAGAAAACATATTTTATTCATTAAGTTTGGAGTTGTGCCTGTCCACCTTCTACATGTGAGCAGCATTCAACGGGGAAGACACAAAGGAATCATGGGAGTATTCAGAAGACTTGCATTTTTGTTAAGCCCAAAACCAAAAGACCATATTGTTGTATGTGACTGGCTTTGTTACAGAAGGTGGATTGCCTTTGTTCTTGTGCAAACTTGCTCAAAATAGAGCCAGTGTTATGAAATCCTGGTGCTGAAAATGCATAAAACCAGAAAAAAAGTTTATTATCATTTGCATAATAAGTAATTAAAAGGAAATGCTAGAATAAAATTTGCATTAAAATTAGGGCATCTGACTCACAGTAATGTCTTAAAAGGCCAGCTTTGAGAGTACTGTATTGCGTTCCAACTCATTCCATCTACCACTTTACTACTCTAAATAATTTTTAAAGTCACATTTCTGAAGTAGGATGAGTTTTCTGATTACAATTTCACAAAGCAATGAAACACGGTAGTCCATAAACCACAGCCACTTTTGCATGGCTTAGAAACAAACTGATAAAATCTGCAGGTTTATCCCACTCACACCCTCTGCTAAACAGATCCCTTCCAACTATTTCCTAATGGACTGGTCTCTGTGTAGGGCTTCTTTATTGACATTTTCCATCACTCAGAAACAAACACATTTAGGTAAGGTATATAAAGAAAGCTTTCTTTCCCAGATGGTCTTTGTTTTTAAGACTGCCCCTACACATTATGAAATCTGAATTCTACTTGATAAAAATCCTCATTGTTGATGCTCTAATGCTAAGATACAAATCTACAGCAATCCCCAAAGCAAAGGACAGACTGCACATTTTTAGGTGAGGTCATGACAAGTTCTCCTCGGCTTTGTGCTGGCTGCGTCTCTGGGGGAGTGCTCCTAATGGCAAGTTACTGCAAAATGCAGGACCTCGGCTTCACTGGTCTTCATTTCTGCCTTCCTCTTGCCCCCTTTGAAAGCTACCTTGTATTTGAAGTCTCCTTTATATACTTTTATGTAAAGGTATGTGTTATGCCTTAAGGTCGCTCACCCTAAGATGCTATTTAACCCGTCCTCTGGGCTAAACCTGTAGGCTCTTCTGCCACCTCCACCACACGCACACCTCCGGCTCCATGGGCGAGGGGATCCAAGGGCTCAGCGCTCCACTACCCACCGGCACTACAGCCGCCTGCCTCACAATTAGATCATCTTACGCTGATTAAGAGAGTTCAAGACCGGCACCGCTCGACAGCCAGGTCTGCACAAACAAGCCGAGGGCATTCTTAATAACCCGTCGGCTGCCGGGACCCGGGACTGGGGCTGGGGCTGAGTCGATCCCGGCGCTGACGGGGGGCTCGGCGGAGGAGATCCGGCTTCGGCCGCAAAGAGGATCCCTCGTCTGCCGTGGTATTTCGCTCGGGTCTCCCCTCTTCCAGCCCAGATTACTCCCTTCCCACTTATCACCCGGGGGAAGGGAGGGAAGGAGGGAGGGGGTGGCTTTCCGTGCGCAGCCTGGCGCAGGTGACAGGAGGGAAGTCGAGGGGCAGCGCGGGTCCCTGACCCAGATAGCACCGGAGCACTGCCCGCCCAAGGAATAACTCTGTCGCCCTGCCGCCCCCGGAGTCGTCCCCTCATCACTTTCCCCCATCCCCAAGATGTCCGCTGTGGCTGCTCCTGCCGCCGCCGCCGGCGGCAGCGCACCCACGGCCCCGGCCGCGCCTGCCCGGCGCCAGAGGGGTCGGGCCGCTCCCGGCATCCCGCCCCTCCCGCCGCCGCCTGCTCTTGAGTTACCTGTTTTGATGACCCGCGTAGCCTTCTTTTTTTCCCCTTCCTCTCTGCAATGAAAATCCGCGGCCGGTCACTCGCTCCCCTCCTCCCTCGCCTCGCCGCTGCTCTCCTTCCTCCTCCTCCTCCTCCTCTTCCTCCTCCTTCTCCTCTTCCTCCTCCTTCTCCTCCTCCTCAGCGGGAGCCGGTGTCAGTCAGTCACATCAGCTGCCCGGGCAGGCAGGGAGAGCAATGCCCAGCAGCTTCCGGGAGTGCCAAATAAAGACAAGTCCAGAAAGGGAGAGAGACGGTGGCAGAGATGGAGAAAGAAAGCAAAAAGTGGGTGGAGTGTGAAAATGGAGAGAGAGGGAGAGGTGTCTCACGGCGGCGGCTGGGAATCTGTGGGGAAATGGCAGTGGTGGAGCATCACGGAGGAGCAGGGGAGAGTGCAGGCAATCCAGGGTGAGGGCACCCATGGCCGCTGATATGGTGGCCCTGCTTTTGCCCATCAGGCACAGCTTGGGAGAGCTGGAACTGAGCACCCCATGCCACACTGGCCTAGTCCATAGTGGGGAAAAAGAACGGGGCCCGTGTGAAAACCATCAGACCCCTCACCTCACATGGCAGGGAGGGTCGAGGGCAGCCTCATGTACACCTGGATACTTCACTGCCTGCTCTGGGCTGGACCAAACTGTGCCAGCCTGACCACAGCTGTAGCTGGTGGGGCTGCTGCCTTCATTCAGTGTGGCCATGAAATTAGAACTTCTCCCAGTGGGCAAACCCTTGTGCCTAGGCCTCAGTTGTCAGGCTCTCTGGGCTTCATACCAGTCCGTACCCTGTGCCAAATGGAATCATGAGTATTCTGCAATTGCGTGGTGCTTGTCACCACAAGGTCCCAAGGGCCATCCACCTGAAATCTGCTTCACGTGCTCGTATCAGATGAGCTGGCTTTCTGCACAGAAGTCTTGGGAGATGACCATAAATTCACAACCTCTAGAGAAACAGTTTGCTCTTGAATGGAAAAAAGAAGCCGTTAGATGGTGATAATAACAAAGACCATATATATTTTTCAAGTCAACCATGTGGTCATGCAAAAACTGGTAGCACATTTTTCTATCAAATATTTAGCTTATTTTAGAAGACTTTATGTTTCATTTCTGATGGTCTGACAACACCGCTATAAAACATAGAACATAAGGATTTGTTTTAATTGTGCAGCAGTTAAATGTGGGCTGAAGAAAATGATATTTTAACAAGAATGCCATGGTTAATAGCAGCTCACAGACCTCACATGCCTGAAGTCGGCATTAAGCAAAAGCAAGCAGACTGCAAGGATCTGTCTGGGATCCAAACTCAGTAGTGCAGACAATGTAATTGGCATTGGAAGTTGAAAAAAAAATCACTGGCGCAGTTTCCTGTATGAAGTGAAAGGAACTAGTTCTCCTTGGCATGTATAAGCAGCCAGATGAAATCAACAGAACAGCACATGTTTTAAACCCGAGGGTTTTGCCAAACCTTCCAAAAGGGTAAAGGTAATATGGAATTGAAGACCTGATTGAAAAAATGCACAGAACACAGAAAATACTCAAGGGAAGTGAGAAACAAGCCCAGAAGATCTCCTTCTGGAAGGAAAACCCAAAAGGATTAAGAAACGGTGAAACTACTACACTTAGAGTAAAGCTACAGGTCTGTATTTCTTACAACTCAGAGATTAGAAAAAAAAAATCTCAAGACTTGTGCAGTGTCAGCATGATAAGTTGAAAGTTTAGGATGATAAATGCAATAGAATTTCTGTAGAATGTCAATTTAATTTGAGAAAATGCATTGTAGTTAAGTGATGAAAAGTTTTATGAGCTCTTATTGTAAGAGCTCAGTTGAGCACATCATCCTTTTACATAATAGGCATGCAGAAAAGGAGAAACTAGGAGGCATTTCTTTTCCATGGAAAGTTTTATGAGGCTACCAAACCACCAGATGCCCTACATGTCTAAAACACATCCGTAATGCATCTTCACTCCTGTCTTCTAGTGCTTTCTTCACAAAACAGTCAAGTTGTTTCTTCTTATACCAAGGAGAATTTTGGGAAATCTAAAAGGCCTAATCTAAGGTAAAAGGAACAACAAGAAGTGATAAATTTAGTAAGAAGAGAAAAAAGGGAGATTCAGTAACTGTAAAGCAACCTCATAAAAGGCAGGAAACCCAATGGCAAGCAGAGCTATAAGATGTAGTACCTGAAAATGCTAGAGAAGAAAGCCTTGCGGTTTCTATAATAAATAAAGGTAATCTGAAAGGGCAGTTCTAATAAAGAACTTCATAATTTCCAATTCAGGCCGAGCAACATCTGCCTAAAGAGAAGAAAGAGAGATGTGCAAATTTTGGGCTTTGCAAAATATTGTATGTGCAGAAATATTGACTAGATGACATGCATTTGTTCCATCCCATCAGGAAAAAGGCTTGGACAGCATTAAAGAATAAGTTTTGAAAGTGGTATTGGAATTGGCATCAAGTGAAACACTGAGCAAGGAATGACTGGAATATCAGACCTTGGGGCTGAGCACTTTGCCCTCTATCTAACAATACATTGAGATATACAGAAAATACATTGATGCCTATAATTGAAATATTAACAGTTAAAGATTTTTAGCTATGTACTTTTTTAGTGAGGACAGGGTCACCAACTTCCGGATCAAAACATTCCAAAAAGCCTTAAAATTCTAACTTAAGCCATAGTCCTCTTGAAATTTTGAGGAGCTCTTCTTAAGCAAGAAGTGCAGTAATAGCCCTCTTGCAGGAAGTTACCCAGTTAAAATGTAGCAGCTCATGGAGTGTAGTGGATTTGATTTAATATAACTTTATGATTCTTTTTTCATTTTACTTACAAACTTTGCTGCTGCAGACAATCTGTGCCAAGGCTGGCATGTTTTATTCCCTTTTATAGAAGAGTGTATTTCTAAAGTTGTACAGGGATCCCAAAGTACACATCAGAAGCTGTAGAGACAGGCTATAAAAAATCTCTGTAGAATGACAGCATTGTAACCTACTTAAAAGAAAATACTCTGGTGCATCTTTTATTTGCATATATGTTTTTTTCACGGAAGAAGACTTAAAAATGTTAATTCTTACTTTCCTCGTCTGTGTTGAAAATGGACTTTCGATGTATATGATTGTAAAATTTCTCTGTTGATGAAAGTTGCATCTAAATGGTTCATAGACGAGTCTGGAGAAAACCACAAATATTGATGCTCATTGCCTTGATTTCATGCAGTCTATCTTTGCTGGGGCAGTGCAGAAAATATGGATTAAAATTGCAGAAGCACTTACTGATGTGAAAATAAATTGGAATATCATGTGAAAATCTTGGTTGTGTGATTTGCCAGATCTGCTTAAATAATATTGGAGTGCAGTCAGGACATGTCAAGATGGCTTTTGCTTACCAAATCTGCTGTTTAGTCTACAGAATTTGAAAAACAGCATATAGCTAATTAACAAAATGGATCCATGAAGAGACCTTTGTGGGTATCTTGTACAGATCAAGTGTCAAAACATGCAGGAAAAAAAAATAAAGGGAAGATTCTACCAGAGAAGTGGACCGTTTTTCCTCTTTCAGACTGGGGTGAAATCTGTCATCGTTCAAACTGTTCACCTGTAAAATATGCAGGCAGATTCAAATTACATTTAATTTCATAGCTGTCACTCTACTGCTTTTTTATCTCTTCTTTGTATTCTCTTTTATGCAGTAAGCTCTAGGGGTGCAGGCTCTCATAACTGTACATTAATTAGTTGCATGCTTCCTTTTAGACATGGCAATATAAAAAGTTAAGTAATAAGCACGTGGTTATCATTAAGAATGTGAGTAATGGCATCCCCATGTAGCAGAACACTTAAGCATTCTCGTTGTATTTAAGCAGCTTGCCACATAGTGATGGAATTACTCACTTGTTTATAATTCAGTATATGTTTAAGGACTGTGCTGAATCTGAGGGGAAATTGTTCTGATCTCACAAATATTAATCTTTTTAACTATTTTTACTAATGGTTGTTTTGTGGTTTAATTCAGTTCTGTAGAGGTTTTGGGAAAGCTCCTCGGTGGATATGGTAGGCTTGGGCCTCAGTTCTGCTAAGTATTTACATTGCCCTGTCTATTGATGATCATGGGATACAGGCTCATGTTGTGTTTTTGCTAAACAACCTGTTTTATACAGCACTGCACTTTGATATGGACTTCAAGTGAAGTTTTGTGGTTTTCATTTGATTACAGGCAGAAATTTGCAAGGAACTTGTAGTGAGAATGATTTGACTTAGCAAATCTTCCAAGTATGTGAGTGTAGTGTTATTGTGCCACCTTGAACTGCTCTCTTGCTGTGTATGAAACCTATGGAAGCGGTAGTCAGAAGGAATAACCAAGTCTTACTCACTGGTCAGTGTTAGTTTTCACATTTTAGAACCTTAGCATTTCTGTTTAAGCTTCCTGGTTTTGTTTTCACCTTCCTTTCAATCTGGGACGCAGGGGATCCTTTAAGAGAGACTGACAGTGTTCTCCAGTGAGACACCAGTACAACTAAACAAAGCAAGGTACTGCTTCCAGCTTAGTAGTTGAATGCACAGTTCTGCTTTGACAGAGTTTCAGGACAGCTCTACCATGATGCTGGCTCACTGTTCCAGACCCAGATGTGAGCTGTGAAGCATCTTAGTAGGATAATTGCAGCTGGTTAAATGTCCATGCTCTCCACCTAGTCTTTGCCTGTGCTTTGTAATCCATCTGTGACAGAGGAAAATGTAAGTGTACCCAAACACTGCCAGAAGTCAAAACCAACTAAAAGTGTTTTGTGGTCATCTTCATGCCACAGCTTCTTTGCCTCATTCCAAGTGTCCCACCATCCTTGAAGCTTCAGTCACTTTCAGAATGTGCAAATGGGTCAGGCATGCAAGTCCGGTGTTTTAATCTGTGTATTCTTGCTGCTGCATTTTTTTCTTAGTAGGTGACATTTTTTCCTTGTTGTCTGCTGCCGTTTCTTTCATCAGCATGTGTGTGATGGCATCACTGTCATGATCAGAGCTTGTCAAGACTTGCTGTGTCTACATCATCAGTAAAATTCATCAGTCTTCTTCATGTACTACTGGCAGTTAAAATCCCTCATTTAGTGATCAGTCAAAGTCATTTTTGCTTGTTGCTGAGGAGGTTCTGACATGACTTCCTTTTTTCCCCCAGTAAATCCAGGTTGTAGTTTGTTTTTTTTTTCCTCCTAGAGGTAGAAAGCATAGAGTCAGCTCTAAACTTTTTCCTGGGAAGTCTTGCAAATGATGATTTCCTGAGATCAATATTCTTGCTACATAGGAAAGCCCAGATAGCTTGGGCAGCAGAGATACTAAAAAATCTGGACACACAGAAAATAAGATTTTTTTCCTGAAAAGCTGGGGATATTTGCGATTCTTTTTGTTAATGAATTCAGGGTTTACTATGCAAACCACTGGGCTAGAAACATGTTCTGTTTGTTTGTTTAAACTACAGAATCACCTGATACTAGGGAACGGTGCTTTAAAGAAAACACCGAATTGTGCAAAGTTTGTGGTAAAATCACACGAATTGATAATTTAATATGATTTTTTTACAGAGAGAACACTTTGTAGGATATAATCAAATAGCAATGTGGGCAGATAACCAATGTGTATTCTGAAAGTTATAAATTTAGTGTTGTTCCAAGCATTTAAATAGAGTGTGCCCTTATTTAAACAGTGGTTCCTAAGTAGTGTAACCCCAGTTGTGGTCATTACAGGCTGAGTAAGTCAAAGAAAAAGACCCTTAGAGACAGAATTCCTCTGTTCTTTCACAACAGTTAATAAGCTACCAGGTGACATTTGCTACCCCATTCTCCCAGTGCTGTACCTAGTTGGTTTTGTCCATCTCCAAGCTCCTTTGCATTAAGGGGGTAAGGGGAAAGCAAGAAAGGCACTTAGTCCCTGTTAGATCAGTTCACTCAGGCAGAAATAAAGACCTTTACCTCAGCATAGTCACTGTGCTCAGTCCTCTCCTGTAAGAACCCATTTAGCTATTGACAGGTATCTTCTGTAAATACACTTAATACCCTAATATAGAATAGAAGGGGCAAACCCATGAGTTTTGAATGTGAGTCTTTGAAATATTTTACCTAGTTCTTGAAAGAATCTGAGGTGATTTATGCTTTTCCAATACAGAACTGGAATACCAGGTGTGACAGCAATGTGAATTTTCTTCTGCTCTTTCAACCTGTCCCTCAGACAAGGACTTGAAGAGTAAGGATATCTCAGTTTTATATCCTCCTGCAAAATGACACTGCTGGCAAGGATCCCTAGGTACAGTACATTACTTACACTATTATGCAGGTTTGTCAGCCTAAATTATTATTTTGCACTTTATGACTACCTAGATTAGGGACACAGAGCTGATCAGGCACAGCAGCACAGAGCCTAGCAGAGTCATTTACTCCAACTTTTATATTCTTCATGGCAAATGGAGTGGCATCTTTTTATTTTGAAATATTCTGAGAGCTTTTTAAGACCAGACCCCTTTTCTGAAATCTGTCCTTCTCAATAAATGATTTCCCCATATATCTGTGGCAGAAGGATTTCCTTTGTTGAATAAAGAAGGAAGTATAAAGCCATTTGGATGTATAAAGCCAAAAAAGGTTTTAGGATGGATCAAGCCAGGAAATTAGAATAGAATAGGATAGAATAGAATAGAATAGAATAGAATAGAATAGAATAGAATAGAATAGAATAGAATAGAATAGAATAGAATAGAATAGAATAGAATAGAATAGAATAGAATAGAATAGAATAGAATAGAATAGAATAGAATAGAAGAATAGAATAGAATAGAATAGAATAGAATAGAATAGAATAGAATAGAATAGAATAGAATAGAATAGAATAGAATAGAATAGAATAGAATAGAATAGAATATTTCAGTGGGAAAGGACCTACAACAATCATCTAGTCCAAATAGCCACATTACCATCCCTTTTTTTTTGGGGTTTTTTTTCAAAGAAAGGGAGGAGGAGCAAAATAAGTAAGTAACAAAACATAAAGAAAAGTAACAAAACATATTTAAATTTAATACCTAAAATGGATTGGAAGAACTATAAATATTTCATACTGATGGGATGAAATCCTGGTTCTTCTCAAGTTAGTGAGTGTTTTGTCACTGGCTAACAGGGTCAGCATTTCCCCCTAAATGTCTGAATGAATGTTTTTCTTGAATAAATGTAGTCCAATCATTTAGGTATCAGAAATAATATTTTTGTTTCAAAACCAGTCATTTATTTCATTCTTATTTTCTTGCTTCCCTTTGTATTTACAAAGGCTCTGCATATACTGCACTGTATTTCTAAAAGCTATCATTTTCTTTAGAAAAGAATATTGTTTGCTCTCTTGAATAATTCATCTTGGAGTTCTCTTTTAATCCCTCATCAAATGTGTCATTCTTGTATCTTCATAAAGGAAGAGAAAGGAAAACAACACTCTAAGGCTGATTTATGAATTAGACCATGAACATTAAAAATATATAAAGCCTTGGTATAAGGACTTCAGTTTTGATTCTAATTAAGTTGTATCAGTACCTCTGGAACAATACTATTGGTTATATACAGATTTCCACTATTAGAACTGACTTATCACAGAGTATAAAAAAAGGAGCATGAAAGATAAATATGATGAAGATTTGATATTTAACCTTGAGCTAATAAGGCTAACAATATATGTAGGTTTTGAAGGGAAAAAGAAATACTTAGAGTACGATATAAATTAAACTGTCACTAGTATGCAATTTATATTATTTTTGAAACAAATAGTTGATAAAAGAGCTTTTAATCCAAGCTCCTATATATCCCATTAGGTTGAAATATAAATAGTTTAGATGCAAAGAAAAGAACCTAGAAGCACCTTCATAGATAATCTGTGGCCCACAGATGCTTGTCATTAGATTACTATTGTTCATTTGATGTGCACATCAGATTAGCGAGAGACCTTTCAGCATTCCAGTGAAGTTCAGGTCTATCTTGTCCCTCTGATCTATAGGAGATCATCTACTTATACTACCCAGCTGCTGAGCTGAGACATCTCCAACTCATTTCCCCAGTATAAGATAGATTCAGGCACTGCAGATTGTATAAAGTATGTTTAAAGCATCAAAACTGTATCCCGTGGTATTTATAAAAGGTTAAATTGTTCTAATGCAAATAGTTGGGTGTTGCCATGAGGAATGTATTTACAAAGTCAAACCAGTATTAAAGGCACTCATCTGTGCCATGGCTTACAAAAGGTTGTTCCATGTATCTGAGCTGACCAATCCTGAAATGTCCACCTCTTCCTGTCACCAGCTTCATTGAGCCCATAATAATCAGCTAAACCTGTTCTGCTTACCTGTGGTTGGCTGCCTCAGCGTGGTTGAGTGGTTCATCTGTGGCTCCAGTCACCTCCTGTGTGTGTGTGTCTTAGAGATCAGCAAAGTTAGGGGCTACGTTGAGGGACATCAGGGTCAGCAGCAGCAGGAAGTGAATTGCTGAGAGTTCTTTTGCGGAGCACATAATAAAAAGAAAATAAAATGCGTCAGAGGAACAATGGAGTGAAATCTTTTGAAGAAACAAAAGATGAGATGGTCCCCACATTAACATTCTTGGAACCACAGGCTGATCTACATCATCAGCTGTGGTGAACAACACATAGAATCCTTTTCTTGAGTCATTCATCAGTATTTATAATGGTTCATCAGCCTTAATGTTATAAAATTTAAGACGTTTAAATATTTCTGAAGCGCAGCTTTTCCAGGAATCCCTGTGGTATTCATAACTTATCTTCCTTAAAATGTTCATTTATAGTGTTACTGAACAAATTTGGTAGAGAACCTGATGTGCTCCACATATGGGAGTTGCTGGAGATTGATTATCCTGATTATTGTGTGATACAGATCCCAGCCTAAAGGTTGTATGTATATCTTTTGTGGTAATTTACTGTTCAATGAAGAAAAGAAGAACAGAAGGGACTATTGTTGTTTTGCTATTACTAGTTATTTTGATATTTGTTACTAGATTTTTCCACATTCCTGTTGTCATTTTGGATATCAGTTCCATAACATCAATCTCAACCTTTTTAATGTTTTCATTTTCTGAAATGCAAATAGTGATTTTCAAGTGTACAATCAAAACTCCAGAGTTACAATGTCACATTTCGGACTGTTGGCTGAGTGCTAACAAACAACAAGCATTAAACCCCTTTAGTATAGGTGAAAATACACATATATTCATGCTTCCTGATACGCTGCAGGAGGAGAATGATAAGGAAAAGCTCAGCTCCTTAGAGGTGTTTAGGTCTTCTACAAAAGTGCATTTCAGTACAGAGACTCTGCCCATCATCATGGGCAGTGCATCTGTACATGTCCAGGGGCTGTTTTTAGTAGCTGGAAGTTCGTATTGGAGCCTTTCTGAGTGAAACACCTGCTGACTTTAGTCATTTTTTGTTTGAGGGAGAGCCTCTGCTTTAAAGATATGTTTGTTCCAGGGTGATTGAAGTCAGCACAAGTTTTGTCATTGATTTGAGAGAGTGGGTGGCAGTTCTTAGGGGTCCACTCCTCTTGCAGCCGAAGTCAACTTGAGTAGCTACCATTATTTAACAGAAGATAGCTCTAATTCAGGAAATAATTAGTAAAATTGTCCTTAAACCCTTGTGCAGCTGAATCAGCTCACCTTTGAAAAAGCCTCTCTCCTTCAGATGGTGGGACTATTGACAGGAACAGCAGTAGCAGCTGCTGTGTGGGAGTGTGTGTGTGTCTTGCCCAGCAACCTCATTCACTGACTGTGGATTTCACCTCCCACACTCCACCTGCGAAGGCCATGACTACTCAGTTTCTATCCAGCAGCGGTGGATGCAGCCTGGCGTTAATACTTGGTTGGAAGGCAGCTGCAGTCTCCCTTGTTCAAAATTTTTGGATGCTGGAAATACACATCCATCCCCCCACCAAGTGCAAATTCATGACCTTCAGAACAGGTGGAAAGTTGTGATTGCACGGAGAATGATAAATAGAAACAGCCCAGCGTTCAGTTGGGATTGGTTTGTAATGTACATGTATGTTTATGTGTATAGACACATATGAGTGATCTGTTTGTATAAGGAATTGCAGTACTAATAGTCATAGTGGCTGCTCCTCTGTTGTCACTGTACACATTGAATTGGAAACTGTGCTGTTAAAATACCCCATCAAGAACACAGAAATATCTATTTTTCTCTCTTACTTTTTTTTTTTGCTAATACTTCTTTAGTTTGTAACTTTATTTAAAGAAAAAACGGCCACATTCACTTTTTAAAATTTTTTTTTGTTCTGTTTGCATGATAGAATATATTAAATACAATGCATAATAATTACATAGCGTGTAATGAAACTATAACATTTAATATTAATATTTATAAGTAGAATAAAATATATGGTTTATGCAATTTATAAGGTATATAACATATAATATATAAAAATATCAGAGAATCACAGAATTTTTTATGTTGGAAGGGGCCTCTTGAGGTCATCTAATCCATTGGTCCCTAAATTCTCTTTTTTTTTCCAAAAAAAGCAACTTGTTCATTTCAGCAAGCGTAGTTTGATACAGCTTCTTCTGTCTTATTTAAACAATTTATTTGATGCATCTTTAAAAAAAAAAAAAAGAAACCAAAGATTAGGATATATATTATATAAAGGATAGAAAAGAAATGCACTTTTTGGAAAATTACGAGTAATTTAATATAGAAGAATGATCACAAAGTTCGGCAGTGTAAGCAGCTATTGCTCCTTTGGAATTAATAATAATATGATGATTTTTTAATAGTATCTACAACTCCATATCTGAGTTATTCTATGATTCTTTATTCTATGATTCTTATTTCTTAAAATAGTCATTCGAATTGTGGAGGTTTTACCTCTTTAAAAACTGGTTTGTTCATTCCATGTATGAGCCACACCCTGAAAAACTGACAGGCTTTGCACATGCCTAATTTAAGATTTAACCTAGTATCAGTGTTAAACCTGTTTCAGTCTGTCATTCTGTTGCTTAAAATGCTGTGTAACTCAAGGGTTTCTATCTGCTCCTTTAGCAAATCAATTTATTATAATATGCCATGGTTTACAACTTAATTCCTGCAGCCTAAGGTACAGTGTTCTATTTTTCCACTGAAAATAATTGGGGAAAAAAATTCACTGCCTTTTTATTTTGTTTTTCATTGCATTGAATGTAAAAAGAAGAGCCAGCTTGATAGCACTGTAAGCTAAACTCTCATAATCGTGCTCAGGGCAGACAACAGACAATCAGACCTCCTCACTCAGACACAGAAACCTTCAGCCTTTCACCTACGTGCAGCTGGTTTTGTGTGTTCTTACAGAGCTTTTCAGCAATGTCTCAGTTGCTGATCACTGAGAACTGGACTGGTATCACTCCTGATTGCTCCTGGACTTCTGAAAAGGTTTTGTGAGAATTAAAAAAAAAAAAAGATTTATTAATTCATGTTGCTTTAGGCTATCATGATGCTATAGTCTAAAAGATCCCTAGCTTTAGAGCTGCAGAATCCCTGGGAAGTTCAGGAACCTGACTCTGCAGTGACCTTTTCTGAAAGAAAGGTCAGCGAGCCACAGGCAGACTTGCCAAGTCAACTGCTTTTCCCTGTAGACTAAAGCTTTGTGGTCTTATCCGCGGATCTGTTAGGAAACTTGGCCAAGCTACTGCTTTTTGTTGTCTCAGGCACAATATGTGCGTTGAATGAAGTTTCATACTAAGTAAGAGCGATTTCAGTAAATGGAAGTAAATTTAGTGTTGAAAGATCTTAAAATCTATCCTGTGGCTCCATATATGTTATTTCAAATTTATTACAGTTTTAATGATTTCCTAGATTCATTCATAGAATGTGCTTTTGTACAAATCTCACTCCTATTTTCATGCTTGTTTTTTTGTTCTCTCAAAGTTGAGAGGGATGGAACTTATTTGGCACATTAGGGAATAATCTTTCAACTGTTTGAATTAGCTTGGGATCAAAAAATAACCTTATTACTGCCACCAACACCTCATTATTGTTAACTCGTTGTTTCCTATGCCAAAGATCTTTTAAACACAGGAGTTTCATTCCTTTATTTTAGGGATCTTTATAGGGATACAAAACCTGGACAGGCCATTACCAGTTATTTTAAACGCAGTCATAGAAATGTTTTGACAGTTGGAGGTGGCTTGGGGTGGCAGTTTTGCTTTGACAGTGTCATGGGGCTTTTCAGTTTTGACCGAAGATTAAATTTGGACCATGACGAATGTGTGATCTTCTCCCCTCTTCCTTTAAACTTCGTTTTGTGAGTAGTGGGCCTTAATACTGAAAAGGCTATGAAAGCTGAAGATGTTATTGTATTGAATCTCTCCAGTATAATATTTTTCCCCTATTTTCCTTTATCTCTGTTCATTTGTATCTTAGATTAGGGTACCTGTTTAAGGCAAGAACTGTGTGTTCAAGTAGTATTAATCAGCCAATGTATCTTTGGAGACAAATTCAGCAAAATTTTCCATCAATATTTTAGAAGTGGACTCTTACCTATAACAGCTGGTTTAAAGCTATTTGAAGCTATTATGCTTCAGATTAGATGCTCAGTTCTTCTAGGTCTCCAGACCTTACAGAAAGCTCAGAGATCTGCTGGTTTATAGCCACTGCACATCTGACCCAGGGTCCATGCAGTTATTTCACTGAAATATAATCTGAAACTAGGAACATGTGTGCTGCTAAGGATTTAAAACTTTATTTATGTGACGGGTGTAGCAAAAATATATGCCAATCAAAAGTGGCTTCTATATTGAATATTTTGAGGTCATTGTCCAGTCATGCCCACACAGACTCCCTAACAGACCTAGAGTTCAGTTGCTGCACACAGATACGGCACTGGGAAGTGGGAGCTCTGAAACGTTGACATGGATCAGTGAATTGTGGGCTGATATCAGTCAAATATGTTACCTCTCTTAATTTTTTATTAATCTCAGAAGCCTCAGTCAAGGTACTTATAGCAAAGTATGAATATGTCAAATTCCTCTGTGAGTCACAGACCAGATCCTGTGGATCAAAAGCTCAGGGGCTGAACTTTGCACTGGGCTTTATAAGAATAACTTGCACTCGAGAGTTACAGTGATACCTGTCGCTGCTGCAGCGTCTGGGTTCAGCACAAATACACTCACCTGGAATTTGTTATGTGCCGTAAGGAATAGCTTGTCATCAAACCTGCATACCAGTAACTATATATGCAGTGAATAAAGATAGATTGTTTCTGTCTGTGGCAAAAGGCAGGGGAATATACGTCGGTTGGCTGTTTAGGGTTTTTATGATTCAATTGGCTCAATTGACTCAAATCAAGTTTTATAATAATTTTCCCATCAAGTTCCATCTGTTTCAGAAGGATGACAGATCTGAATTTGTGGGACTCTGTCCTTTTGTATTATCAGGAGGACATGGTGACATATTTTGAGTCTGGCAGCACCATTGGCTATTTTGGCCGGTGTTGTGCAGGATGAGGTGGGATTGGCCATTACCAGCCCCATGAATGTGTTGTAACAGCAAACATTTGGATGGCTCTACAAGTTGTTACTACTGACACTACACTTGTGATGCTGTCCAAAAAATAGGAGGGATAGTAGTGGTAATGCATTAGATAGTGCTCAAATTTATACAATCACTCTTTCAGTCATTGGGGAAACGTTGGATTTTATAGCATGTCCCTGATCAGTTCTGAAATTCTGATGCAGCTTTGTGAAGAAATGAAGCTTTCTATTATAATTTTGCTTATATGCTACAACTTTTTACACTTTTTCACAGCTTCTTAGCCCAACTTTTAAAAGTTATGGGTTTGCTATGACTACTTATTCATAAAAGGCCTGCTACCTTCTTTTGTTTGAAGGGAAGTCGTTTAACAAATAGATACACTGTATTGATTCACTGTCTTGGCTAGGTAGAAATGGCCATTCAAACCACAAAAACTCCAGCTCAAATATTTTGAAATAATTTTTATAATCCGCCCTTCTCTTTTTAATTAAAAAAAAAAAGGTTGTTTTTTTCTAGCAGGGCTTTTGTTTGGGTTTTTTTTTTTAAACAACAGCCACAACAGACTGTCATAAGATAAACTCAGGGAAAGCTACACAAGGACAAAACCTGGCCCACGGACACTGAGTTTATTTGAAATTCATGCACGCAGTCATCTGAGGTATTTGTGTTTGCAGCTTTGTACCATCCTACCTGTGCTAGTTACCTGGCAAGCACATCTTTGGTGTTCCACATGTTGTCTGGCTCTCAGTCCACACGCTGATGCCTGCATGTGTGTTCACACCACAGTGAGCAAAAGTGATCAAACACAACCAACACACTGAGCAACAAAACAAAGTAGAAATGTTGAGGAGAAGACTACATAGAAAAGACTTTTGACTTTTACTCAAATATGTTTGGCTACCTCTGTGTAAATGAAAACAGACAATTTTGTGTCAACAGTAAAACAATTTGTTGATCAAAAGAAAACAACCAATATCTAAAAAATACATGTTGTATGCATAAAGTAGAAGTGTTACATGCATGTTTGGTATTCCACAGCATACGTGACATAAATTCAATATGCAATTATGTGATATTTTTTACTATATTTGGTTCATTCTTTCATACCTTAGTATTTCATGATAGGGATTCAAGTCTGGGGCATCTGTTCTTAACTTACAGTCTGTGGCTTTTAGAGAATTACAAATGTTCATTTGCAAAAGCTACATGGAAATACATATCACATGTAATGTAAACATTGTGCAGCATCCCCGCTGTGTCAGCTCTATTAACTGGATGCTGACACTAGATTTACTAGAAGATTTGAAAATAACCAAATCAAAAACATAGTTCTCTCCAAGTACTTGGAGATCACTGTGCACTTCCATTTGCTCTCATAAAAGAACATTTAATTGGACTACATACTTACAGAATTTTGGTATAATGATTTTCTTTCAGAGAAAACCTTGTTTCAAATGATGAAAAGTGTGGTGCTATATGTTTCTTTCATTTTTTATTTCTCTTTGACTTTTTTTTTTCTTTAAGGAACTATGTACGGGAGACACCACTTTTTGATAACATAGTTAAGGGTCTATCAAGCTGATAGTGAGTTAGCAGTAGAGTTGCTGTTGATAAAATACATTCATAATTTATTGTGGTTTTATATTGCTTTTATGATTGTCTTTAGGAACTGTCTTTAGGATTTAATTCAGTATTAATCAGAGATGCAAAGCTAGGCAATCACTGTCTTATATTTCTATTTGAAAAACAAAAAAAAATCATCAGAAAACCTTATACATAGAGAAAATAACACTACAGAAGAAAATTTCAGCTTAGGTGAGCTAGTCCCCCTTGCATCCTTTTATAAGGAGGAGAAAAATGTCCCTTCTGACAGTAATTCAGAGGATCTATGTGTCTCTTGACCACAGAGCAGGACTAGGGAGGTTTTTTCTGGAGTAAAGTTAAGCCTATGGAAATGACTCTCAATTTTTTCTATTTTTGTGCTTTGCACCAGACTACAGTATTCAGTGCTGATAAAATGTAAGATAGAGAATCATAGGATTTGGCATTATCTGCTAGTGCTTGTCTAATTAATTACAGGAACAGGAGGACGTATATACTATTTGAATTTTTTTTGTTGGGATTTTTTTTAAGAAGGAAAGTTCTTAAACCCATTCTTGCCATTTAACTTGATGCAGCCTAGATATAGAAAGTGATCCTGTATTTTGTATACTGAATATGTAACCCCATTCTCATTTCTCACTGTCAAAGATACCTAGTGATCTCATGTGGAAAGTTCAGAGTGCTGTGTCATGGTCAGCATATTTGGTTTCTTTGGAACTAGGCAACCCCATCTTTGCCTATTCCAAATAACAACATTTCTTATTGATAGGGTTCTTTTTAGAGTATTGATAGTACTTGGCAGGAATGGAGAACTATGTGTGCTAGACGATGGCCTAGTTAATTGTGGAATTTAGTTCTCCTTTATTTCATGAGCTGACTTGCAAATTCCTTCTCTTTGTACCAGAGAAGCATTTTGCAAGCATTAAAAACCAAACTGGGAAGGAACCTGGGATTTTTGTTCTCAGGTCTGGTAAAAATTTCATGTCTTGAAAAGATCTCACAGCTCTTATGACTTTAGAAGTGTTTTTAAATACATCTGTTAATGCACTTTATTAAAACCATCTAATCTGAAGACAAGACCACAAGACTCAACACGAGGTTCTCTGAAGGTATCTGGAGAGCTCTCCATAATTTCACCGTGCTGTGGAGAAGACCACTAGACCCTTCAAGAGGGAAACTCTTTTCAGACAGTATGAAAATGTCTGTGATTCTGTTAAAAAACCTTTCTTCGGCCTCTCCTCTCTGTGACCCTGCCAATTCTATGGTTGCTTCTCTCCTGACCAGTGTAGTGACCTAACTGGTTCTTAAAATCAAGCTGCAGGCTCCTCTTGTTTTTGCAGGCCTCATGATACAGTTTCTTTCTCCCTCTAACAATTTTAGAATGAGCACACAGATCCAGAATTCCTTTTCCTCTTCCTGTGTGTCCTGGTTTTGGCCGGTTAGTTGCCAGTTAGGATTAAACCTCAGCACTGTGCTACGAGTTTCAGAGAGGAGAATGGATGAAGATGAGCAGAGGATCCTTCCTCCACAGTGGTAGAGGAGGGTTCCTTTCTCGGACACCTCCAAACATGTGCCTTGTTCTACAGCCTGGTGCAATGTTTATAAATGGATTTTCTGAGTTCATGACCTATTTCAAAACAAGTGCTGGAAGCCAACACATTTTGTCCTGGCTCATCTGGGTACAGTGGGCACCTGTTGCACAGAAGATTCTTTACCCAGGCCTCTCCAGTGGCTAAATCTGAGCTTCTATCTGGATAAGAAAAGGTCTTGAATGAAAAGGAACAGCCCTGAGGGAATCACATAGAAACTGAGATGATACACAGATAAGATCTTTGGGGTTTTTAAAATAATCATTCTTTTCTGAACATTCAAGCATATTTATTCAAATGGCATTGTTAAAATCCAGTTAGGATTCCATAATTTCTAAGTGCCTCACATGACCAGATTTCATTTTACTTGTGCCCAAATATGGAAAAAAAGGAAGACAAATAGCTTTGAAATTTAATTTTGAGTACATTTAATTAGATGGCAATTAGAGATCCCTATAACCATACAAGTTTGGGACAAAATTTTACAAACCATTCTACATGAAAAAATTGCCTGTTTTTTAAAGTGCAAAAGAATGCATGATAATCACCACCAGTGTCTAAACTGGCTCTTACACAGTTAACAGGAATCTGTTTATAAAGTTTTTTCTTGACCATGAAGGTCAAAGGATTCACATTGTACCAAATATGTTTCTTAAATATACATAGAGCCTTTTCCATGTCAGTTCCAGAAGCTGCAGTCTGCTGGAGAAGTGTAAGGATTTGGGATGCTGTTGAGCTAGTGATTCCAAATTGTGAGCTGAAATAACCTGAAATTTCTTCTAAATTCCAGAGGTGTTGCATACAGTGTAGGAGATCGGACAGGTTCTAAGAGAAGAGAGAACCAAGATACATGAGATCTGTGAAACAGCAAGAGGTGAGATTTGATTTTCTGGTCATAGATTGTTGTATTTTTACCACTTTGGTGATTTAGCACCATGCTCTCCTCCTCCTCTCAGCTTCCCAGCATTCAGCAACAGTAAAAAAAAAAAAAAAATCAGTTTGGTGCATGAAAATCTCAAAAGGACTCAGATGAGATTCCTGTTAAGGTGGAAATAGGCTTTGGAAGTCTGCTGTCATCCCATTAGCCCACAGAAACACTCCAAAATATCATATTCTGGGGGAGAGAATGGAAACTATCTAGAGCACCAAATGTGGCAGCTGGAAACAATTTTTAAAAAATCGGGTAGGCCAGTTGTGTTATGAGGGGTAAGAGAGGCAGCTGGGAGATTTAAAAGGGAAGGCCTGGGAGCAGCTGGAAGGTGCCAGTAGTCTGTTAGCAAGAGCATCTGAGAGCTAAATGGCTGCATGTGATGAGAAAACATGCCAAAATGATAAGAAAAACAGCTGTAGAAAAACAAAATTTCAAAGCCTCTGAAACAGGGATGGATATGCAAATTCTGCTAACTATTGAATCAGTAAATGAATTACTTGGGTTTTTTTTTCCTCTCTGCTCTCCTAAGTTCCTCTTGTTTTCACATATCTTTCTGCAGAATCTGCAAGTGTCCTTTTCTGCTGCCTCTTCTTCCTCTTGGCCTTTTGATTCTTAGTTGTTTCTTCCTCAGAAAATCAGTATTTCTGAACAATATTATTCACTTGTTTGTAGTCTCTTAGGCCAGTATTTTAACTGCTCATTTTTTCATTTCTTCACCTTACTAAGACTTTCCCTGCCTATTATTCTGAACGTGAAAACCTCTCAGTGGAACATCATTTTCTGTGAAGGAAATGCACAGGTAGTGGTTGATTTTAATAGCTCCACGTGTCATTCTGGGTAGGACCTGTAAGATTTAGATGGCTTTGTGTTACAGAGGTCTAGCTGGAGGAGTTAGCAGGCTTGACGGTCTGATGAGCTGCTTCTAGAGTGTAGCAGGGTCTAAACCAAGTTTGAAGTGAGAACGTTGTGACTTTGGAAAGTAAGCTTAAAAAATACACAGATTTTCAAGGTTTTATGCATTACACTTGCAAGTGTATTTTTGTATGTATTTTACTATACATATAATTTATGATTTACTTGTATCTGATTACATATTTGAATTTAGTCTAGGTGTGTGCATCAGTGATGTAAAGACATATGCCAATATCTGATACAATAGCATGTCCTTTACCTTTGAAACTGTGTCTGCTGTTTTTCAGCTGTGAAAGCAAGAGACAGTATGTATGTACTTTTTCCCCATAGATCATAAGGAACAAAGAGCTTATGTGAGAAAAAGAGTGCAGGAGAAGATCTTAATAGATTCTGTCCCATCAAAAACTGAAATACAGCAACATGAAAAGAGCAAACACGCTGTCTAGCTTCTCTGAAGCTGTTTGCTAATGACCTTCAATGAACTAGAAAATGTTAGCAGCATAGTCTCAGCTTGAAGCCTGAGAGAAGAAAAAATAGCAGACTGAGAGAAGGATGCAAAGCAAGTGAAAGAGAATGGAGATAGTTAATAATTATTTCACAACAACAAAGCCATAATCAGGCATACAATTCTTGATATCTTCCATGCTGCCTGAAGCATACTGTTGTGTCCAGGAAGAGCAGCAGCAGTTTTGGAGGGCATGAAAATAGACTCACAGAATAATATAATAATAGAGCAAATTGGAAGAGGGAGAGAGTATAAAACTGCATATTAAAATATCCTAGAATGAACCTTTTTTAAAGACATCTGAATTGTTACCACTTATTATTGCTGAAATATAATTCATTATGCAGCTTATACTAAAAATTTTAATTAAAGAAAATAATAGTGTCAGGTCAAAGGATTACAATCCCATCCAGTAAAATACTAAATGAGACAGCACAGGAAGCACTTTCCCTTTTCCAGTTATGGAAAGTTATGCTTGTCTGGCAAAGAGAAAAATACTTGGACTGAGTGAAAAAACATGTTCATGGTGCAAATTAATTGTTTACAAAGAAAACATTTAAATTAAATTTTCAGTCACCTGAAAGCCTTTGATTGTGTCTTTTAAAATAAGATCTATTGTTTTGGAAGCTTTTGACATTATATACCTCTAACAGGAACAATTAAAGCATAAACTTGCAAGAAATTGTACATATAAGATGTAGCGTTGCATGCTTTATGTTTATGTAAATTATTCTCTTGGAATAAGAAATTTCATCTTCCTTTTCTTATTTTCTACATGATTAGCACCAGACTAGGCAATTTATTATTCTACATTCTGGTGTAAATAGAAATGGCCTCTGCTTTAAAAAAAAAAAAAGTTTGAGAAATGAGTGCAGGTGCACATATGTGAAAAGAAGTGAGATAGTGGATTTGAGAAATAATGGGGGAGGCACTGTCCAGCTAGGTTTTTCCAATGCATTGCTTTTGGTAGTTGAAATAACTCTGCCTTCTGCACATCCTGCTTTCCAGCCTGTAGCTTAAGAAGATCTTTGTCAGTGGCTTGCACCACCTTGTGACTTAGGAGAATTTCCCCCCAGGAAAGCTGCCCAGGGTCATGTAGCTGTAAACCTTGAGAAAGGAGGATTCCAGTTACAGAAGGAAAAATGGTTTGGTCACTTATATTTTTAATTAAAATGAGAGAGACTGAATTTGCAGGACCTCCTACAGCAGGAGCATGAACCTGTTTATCCAGACAAGCTGCTGTGAAATCTACAAACTATATGTGCTTAGGCACCTCCATTTAAATGGAATATGGTACTTCCATTTCGTGGTTGGCATGGCTCCCCCACATTCTGCTCTTTGAGTGATCTTACTCAAAACTTACTGTTTCTCTAACAATCCCAAGATGAGGTGCTTTCTACCACTCCTCAAGAATGAGAGCAACATGTGAAATTTCACCACTGATGATTTGCTTCAATCTCTGGGAAATAAACTGAGCATCACTTAAATATTTCTTTTTTCACTTCTCTCCTGTACACCAAGGCATTATCTGAAGAGGACCCAAAGTTCATCACAAACATGAACATGTCTCTGCCCTATTCTTCTTTCTAGGACATCAAATTGAACAGCAGAATTGTTCTTCCACTAAACCCACACAGGTGTTAAGAGTTGTTCCCATTCTACAAATTTGAGAGCCGGTCAGTGCTTGGTAGAACAGAGAGCTGCCTGAAGTGTTTACATGCAGCTTGCTCTGCTCAACAACAAGGCCTTCATGAGTTGTTCCCTGGAACAAATGCTCTTGCAAACACCAATAATCTTCTGAATACCAGGATAAGTGAGCAGCGCAGTTAAATAGTTCTTTCCGATGAGATCATTGCTGAATTAGGAATTAAAAGTCAGTATCATTAGATCTTTTGCCTGTATGACTGACAGAACCTCAGACTTTGCAGGTAAACCTGCTTAGATTGAAGAACATCACACCAAGAAACAATTTCATGTTGGCATATTTAGGATTTTGTCCCCAGGGGTCAACAAATGGGCAATAACTACCCTTGTTCTCAGCCAGTTAAGACCTGGAGTATCTCCTCTTAGTTTTTAATCTCCAGACAATCATACCATCCTCATAATCACATTAAACACCACAATAAGTGTTGAGAATCCATTAAAATCTTTTAATGTTTGCACTTAGTAGCATTTTCACCACCACCAAACAGACTGTACTTTTTACCCCTTTGGAGCAAAACTCTCTGGTCTCCTGCAGTTCTCTCATGGCATATTCATGCAGTTCTTTTTTCAGTCTGGGCCCTGGCTGGATATCAAGCTCATCTTGATTGTGCCCAAAGCTTGCTATTCTATTCTCTCTGCAGCAATGGCTGTGGCAGTTAGCATCCCAGCTGTCCTGCTGAAACAAGGGATCATTAATACAGCGCAGCCACATTTCAAATAAACTGTATCTTAAATGCAATAGAGACAGTGCCTGCTTCTGCCTAATACTGCCATTCCCCGCATTTAGGAAAGCCAGATTCCTTGAGGCTCCTCCACACACTGTTTGTATCTCTGCCAGCCTGTATTCTTAGAGGACTGCCGGCAAGCACCACTGTTGTCGGGATCAGGCCAAGGCACTCCATTTGCATTATATTGGAGACAAGACACAAGCTCTCTGAAGCCAGCTTCATTCTTGAAGTTCTAGTGGGCACCAAGACCGTTTTCCCCAGAAGGACACTACAGTGCTGCTTTCTTTGCTCTTTGACTGGTCTTTACTAAGCTAAACCGATGCATCCACGCAAAGAAAGCCTTTCAGCCATGGTGTGCCCTTCTCAGGTGCTCGCTCAGCTGAGCCACTGCAGCCATGTCAGGGGCAGCTCCCTGCTGACTCCAGCCCTTTGGAGGCTGGTGGGCATGCTTCTGTTTTCACACTCAGCTGCTGTTCTCAGAACTCTATGTTAAGATTCTGATTTCTTTTGGCAAGATCCCAGGTGTTGTTAGAGTAGACAGGAAAATAGTCCTTCTTGATAAGGTCAGAGGAAAACCAGTTTCAAGACACAGTAGTGTACATGGAACTGGTGACATTTACAGAAGAATAAAGCCTGGAGATCTCTTTACTTTCTCTTACATGAAAACCAGTATAAATGATGATGGCACTCAGGTTAGTGAAAGGATTCACTTTGCAGAAAATGAGAAAATAGTTTAGTTGATAAAGCAGTTCTATAATGGAGAAAAAGCCAATACTGATGAAAATCAAGAAAGATTGATGCATAAACTTACATACTGTAATGCCTAAGCCTTGGTTAATGAAGAACAGATTTTCCTTAAATAGTGCTCATAACATAAATTTGTATAAAGGAATTCACACTAATCCATAACCATATATTGAAAAAGAAATTGTAAACATTCCTTATTTCACTAATGTGCTACTTACTGTCTTCCAAAGCTAGGAAGAGAGCATACTGGACAAAAAGAGCAGCCCACTTTTAAGGTCTTTCATTGCTACTGTAATGAAGAAATTGCATTTTAATTGAGACTGTCCATCACTTAAAAAACCTTTGGCCATTATATGGAAAAAAGCTTGTGCTTCAGCTTTGTTATACTTGGGTTGTTCTTCCCCATGTTTACTTGTCTCCATAAAACAGTATGGTTTAACTTGATGATCTTAAAAGTCTTTACCTAACCTAAATGACTCTGTGATCTCCAAACTGTTTGACTACCCTCAGTGAAAACAAGGTTTTCCTCTAGACTTCCATTATTTCTATCTTAATTCAGAAATATTACTAGTGATCAAATTAGGAGAAGAATTCCAGCGGTTTGAACAAGTAGCCAGGGAATCCCAATTTTTGGCAACATCATAGTATCCACAGCCTTGAGGAAGTAATCAGTCTTCCCTTTGAAGCAGTTGGAAAGTGCAGTGGTGTGTTTTTTGAAAGCCATTGAATTCTACTGGTTCTTGTCAGGAAAAAAGCAAAAACAATCTACTCTGTTACTTCTAAGTGCAGGGATATATTGCTTTTAAGCAATTTAAGATTTTTAAAAATAGAGGGGTTTAATAATCTAAAATGTTTTTTAAATGACCCAATTTTATTTTTCTGGGAGACAATTTTGTTTACTGCAGGGTTTTAAACTTTAACTTATTTTTGTCATCGCTACAAATCCAAATAACAACAACAAATTCCAAGTTTTTCACAGGGTGGCAAAATCCGTTACCTGCATTGCTGGATAAAAATGTGATCTGTTCTTCAAGTGTGTGGTAAAGATTGATTCATGTCCTTGCAAGTGCAATGAAAAAACTCTTTAACAGCCTAATGACAGGTGATGGATTCACTGAGCTTTGCTTATGACCTACCTCTGTCAGTTTTGGTATTTTGATATCTTTTGCTCAGGTTCAAATGAAGTCATCAAATTTAGAAGAAGGTGAGCTGCAGATAGAAAGAGCTCTTTTATAAAGACTTTTCCATATTTTGTAAATTTTGAGGTGAAAGACAATGGGGTTTTCTTATTTTACCCAGTTTAAGTCCTAAGAAGGAAGGGACTGGGCACCTGCAAGGCCCTTGCCCTGTAAAGGAGTGGGGAGCACATCACCCGCAATAGCCACATGTAGAGAACAGAGAAGAAGCAGGGGGCACAGTGAAGTCTGGTCCAAAGATTAACATGAGGATACTGAGCTAAGGATTACATATATGTCAGAGACCTCTCACCAATTAATTTGGATAGCATCTTTTGACTTTTAGATGCTTGGTGATGAAACAGACTTTGGTGGGTTCCTCCCTATTTTCAGACTGTTTAGGTCAAAGATAATCATAGTGTAAGCTAGGCCAAATTCATGGCTTATCTCAGCAAAATTGGCACATAGAATTGGGAGACGTTCCAGAGCTAATTTACTTTATGTTGAGAAAAGCTGGTAATTGTTCTGTGTGCACATCTGCATGTTTGAATGCAGTCACGGCTGTAGTTTTCTCCTTATTCTTTGACGGTATGTCAAACTTACTTTTTTCTCATAATTTAACCCTGCACTTTGGAGGGATAAAAGCATCTGCAAACAAGCCTCCAAAGCCCAATCATCAGTCCTAGTAAGCATTTTGTAAATTCACACATAACCATGTTATTTTTAAACATATGCAGGCTCTTTAGAACTGAAACATAGGTTCAAAATAGAATGATTTTTCTCACAAGGGTTTGAGCGTAGCTAGGGAATTGCTCAGTTTAAAATGGGTAAGCATCTCATGAACAAGACTAAGAGCTGCTTTGAGTGGTTGCATCATTATTTTCATCCTAATGTAGTCCTTCTACGTGTTTGAAAAATCCAAGAAAAATTAGAACCAATGAAGTCTTAGCAATGCCAAGTGATGTTCGCTAGTTAATAGGAAAATATATATATACTAGGAAAAACTGCAATTCTAACAGCCAGCTCATCAATGTAACCTTTCAAGGTATTACACCTTTTTTAATCTACACATTCCTTAGCAATGTTTCCTAGTTTCAACTTCTCCCTTCCTCTGCAAGAAACTCAGCACTGGTCACTTTTCAATATAGAAACTCTTCTTAAGGTTTTGGAAACTCAACTGGAAATTTTATTGTGAGCAATTTCTTGCATATATGCCATCTCTCAAGTAAAATGCTAACATTTTTGCTGAGTATTCACATATTTCCTAATGATGTGCTGCTATTTCTCTGTGATTTTATTGTGGTCCTGGTAATGTGAACTGTTGGTATTTCATGTATGTGAGGTGTTACTGAGGTGTATTTTATCTACAAAGGTCTGTTCAGCTACTCATTTATCAAAAACAAGTGTTAGTGTTCATGTTATGTGCCCAAAGCTAAGGTTGCTCACACATTTGCATGTGGTGGAGCTCACACATTTACATTTTTGCTGACATTATTTCTTCTGTCAAGTTAGAGCCAGCACGCAGCTGACCTTTATAAGCTGAGTCATAAACTTTTATTCTGTTCCCGTTGTGGCTTACCACAACATAGACCCCTCCAGGGCAGCAAGCATTCCCCTTCACGCCCCTCCCTGGGGGTGTCTGCCACCTTCAGACAGAGGCAGGGGAAGGCCCAAGGACATTGTCAGGGGCGTGCATCAGTAGGGAAAAGACGCTTTCTTCATCCCGCATCAAATAGAAGGTTAGTGTGCCATTGGTGTGCTCTGCCTTTCTCTCAGAGGGACTTCTGGCTTTGATTCCTACTTGATACCATGTCTTGCAGGCAAGCCCCTTGGAGCAAGACCAGGGTAAGGAAATAGAAGCACAGAGTAGAAAACAGTATTTATTGTTTTCTGCTCACCTCCCTGCTGAGTGTTTACAGGCTTCTTAGCAGAAAGAGCACTACAGTGCGTTCTGCAAGGTCGCAGATCTTAAGGTCAGATTGCAAAAGGCAGTTCAGCAACACTTCTCAGCAGCCAGGCTCAAAGCACTTATTAAGAACCATGACAGCATCAGGCCAGGATGGTAGTGAGTATTCCAGTTCTGGAGTTTCATAGTTGTCCATGGTGAAATGAAGTCTGACCCCAAGACCAGGAAAAATCTTTTCTATCACTTCAATTTCACTACTCCCCTCTTTTGCAGAGGAAAAAGACCCTTTTTGTGGATGAAAGAGCAGCTCGAATTCTGCAGTCAAGCCTGTGCTTCTGCTGAAGTCACAGTAAGAGTGACAGCTGCAGTGATGAATTTCAGTATGAAGATTATATGAACATCCCCCCATTCCTCTAAGAACTGGCTAGGACTGCCATGCATTTCATACAGCCTTCTTTCAGACATCAGCAACTCCTTTTGGTCATTAGTGGCTTGGACTGACACTGACATGTTAAGTAGTCCTAAAGATTACAAATCCATCATCAACTGGATCTGAGCAGCTACTTCACTGCTTCCCAGTTCAATTACGGTACGCAAAAAGGTGTCCTGACCTTTAGGTTTTTAGTAACATCACTTTGCTTGTAGGATGGGTTCAAGGACCAAAAAAATTGCCAGGTATGGAAGGGGATTGATTCAGGGACCTCTTGAGGAAGCTCAATCCACATAAACCTGATGGGCTGCACCCAAGGGTGTTGTCATTCTGAGACTGTTTACTATCATCACTAAAAGGTTATGGAGATTGGGGAGGTCTTCTGTGACTGCAGAAAGGTAGATGATGCATCCATCTTCAGAAACGGCATGCAGGACAATCTAGGGAAATACTGAACAATCATGGAGTGAGCCATCTTGGCAGAAGTTTCCAGGCACATGAAGGAGAACGTGGTGATTTGGAACAGCCAGCATGGATTTACAAGAGTAAATCATGCCAGACCAACTTAATTGTCTCTCGTGATGAGGTGACTCCATCTGTTGAAGAGGCAAAAGCAGACAATGTTGTCTACCTTGAGTTTAGCAATCTTTCCATGTAGTCTCCCACAGAATCCTTGTATCTCAATAATGGATAGCTAGGCAAAAAACTAACTGAATCATTGGTCAAAAGGGCTTATGCTCTGTCTCCACTGGCTGCAGTGGAGTTCTTTTGGGGTCTGGCTGGTCCAATACCTTTATCAATGACTTGGAGGAAGAGATGGGATGCAGTACTGTCAGGTCTGTGGACTGATTATACTTAATGGAGAGCGTACTTAATATGCTAGAGATCAGGCCTGCCATTCGGAGGGATTTACACTTGCCAGAGGAATAGACCAACAGGAACATCATGAAGTTCAGGTGGGACAAATAGAGAGTTCTTTATCTCAGACGGACTAACCTCCATGGCTTAGTTAGCTACTTTGCTGAAAAGGACATGGGAGGCTTGGGGCAGGCTGAACAGGAGTCAGTGGTAAACTCTGGCAGCAGTGAAAGTGCATCAGACTGTATCAACAGGAGCACAGATGGCAGATCAAGGAGATTGATTATTCCGTTTTACTAAGCGCTCATTAGACCACAGCTGGCATAGTGGGTCCAGTCTAGAGGCTCCCAGTACATGACAGCTGCTGGCAGATTTGAACGACTCCATCGGAGGGTCAGCAGGACGGCTGGAGGTTGAAGCATGAGAATTGTGAGGAGAGGGTGAGGCATTGGGGTTTCTTCAGCCTATGGAAGAGAACAGCAATTTTCCAGTTCCTAAGAGAAGGTTACTGAGAAGATAGGGCTGGGCTTTCTGCCAAAGAATGAGAGACGAAGGCTGTTAACGAGCAGGGGAGGTGCTGGTTAGATAGAAGGGAGAAAAAAATGACATGACTGGAAAAATTAGGTAGTGGAATAGATTACCCAGATGGGTTGTGCAGTCTCCACATGGGGATTTTTTAAGACCTGACTGGACAAATACATAAGGGACCTCAGACTTCCCAAAGTCCCTTTCATTCTGAACTATTTTATGATAAACCTCAGAATGGATCTTCTCCATCTCCTCTGCAGAATTTCCTCCATGTAATACAGTTCCCATCAATCTGTGTATCTGAAGTCAGTGTATATGCTGCTATTCACCCCACAGACCAGGAAAACTACATAAAAGGTTGCCCCTCTAGTTTTAACTAAACAATATCTAAGACCATTTGGGCAAGAACAACACTAGACGGGATGAGACAACTTTTTTTTATTGTTTTAATACGAGTGAATAGATTAAGAGATCTGAAATGTTGTAAAGCAATATACATACTGAATAAATAATATGCACAGGAGAGTCATGTCTACATTGTAACACTGGCTAGTATTCAGAATACTTCAAATAAATCCAGTGACATTGGATAAAGTCCATAAAAATGCTATCCTGTCTTCCCTTGTATGAAATTGTTCAAGTATAAAAAAATCCAATACAGTGTAAAATATTAAATTCCATTTCGGTCAAGAATAAAAATTGCAAGTATTGTAGTTTCACAGGACAATGTAAAGCAGCATTTTCTAGCAAAGGGAAAAATAGTCAGTCTACGTTCAGATGGGTGAGAAAACGGCACTAATGTATTTGAGAGGTCTACATGAATAACTAGTAGAGGGAAAAAGAATGAACTAGCAATATTTTATGTAAAAATCTAAAAAAGTGTTATTTTAAGAGTACCCTCATACAGTGCACATACTGAATTTAAATAAATCCAAGTCAACATCCTTAGTTAATTAGGTTAATATTTAATATGCTACATCTAAGCCTACTAAATAATTTATACCATGAGATGAATACATAATTTTACAGTGTCACATCTAAAGTCGCTTTCTTTAGAGCGCAGCATAGTAAAACTTTCAAAATAAATATTTCTTTTTAAATAGCATAACAATTAAGGCACAGTATAAATCACATACCATTAACCCTTCAAGAACTGCAGTCTTGGTAACAAAAAGTCGCCTTGTGTACTGTATGTTTGCTAATAAATATTTTAAATATAATCCTGAAATAGATACTAAAATTGTACAAATGGTTTCAGAAAATTCCCTTAAAACAGTTCTTAAAAGGTTTTAATTCATTAGGCTTCTTCCTGCCTTTATTCACAAGTTACGAATAAATGCAATAAATAGAAAGAGAAGGCTGTTGTAGTAAATGGCTGATCCTATTTTAGAATCAGAATAGCTGACACCAGCAGTTAAAGTTTCCCAAAAATGAAACGGGATGGGGCGAGGGATTAGGATGTGACAAGCTCATCTCATGAGCACGAGTGATGTGTTCTGTCCAGAACTGTCTGTGTTATTGATTGTCTCTACAGCTGTTGCACCCCTTACTTCCACATCACTTGCTCCATAGTTCCACTCATCCAGAGGACAGAGAAGAAAATAACTTTGGTGCCTGTCCGCCATCTTACTAGCCGGCCATCTTCCTTGGATTGTTCGGTGCCCGTCAGTGAGACAGTGACAGGTTCCTGTCTCACAAAGACAACTTCTGAAAGCTAGAAAGGACAATCAGTGCTTTAAGCTCATTTCCTCTTAAAATGGATAAAGGTTACATATTGCTGACTCAAGTTTTTTCCCTGGTTCAAGCTTTTCAAATACAATTTTCTTACTTATAAAAGGCAGTTTTGCTTCCCTGATACTGTAGTAAGTACATATTTGCGCTTTTTTTGGTTCTTTTTTGTTTGTTTGAAAACATGAAGTCCCATTGCTACTCCTGCCACTCTTTCATGACAGTACAGTATTTTTCCCATTTTCTTCTGGCTTGATACTTGAAACTAGACATGCCGCACTACCCTTCCCCTCTAACAACATGATTTGGATGCATACTGTATGAAGACAGTGGAATAAAAATCTTTAGTTTCGCAATAGCATCGCTTTCCTTAAAGCTCCTTAGTTACTACCAATTGTCTCTGTTAACTACTTATACTGGAAGGCTGAGAAGAGGGAGGGAGAGCGCGAGCTTCCTTCAGGAGTCCATCTGCTATTGCATGCGGTCTGTCTGCAGCTGTTGGGGCTGGTACTGGCCGAAAGCCGCCGCGGCCGCTGCGGCCGTGCCAGGCGCCGCTGCGGTGAGGGGCTGCTGCACGGCGTAGCCGTAGCCCCCGGCCGCCACGTAGCCGGCGGCGGCGGCCGGCGAGGCGGCGTACGGGTACTGCTCATAGGCGGCCGCCGCCGCCGAGTACTGCGCGTACGCCGCTCCGGTGTAGTCGATGTAGGGCGTGGTGGAAGCAGCGGCCGCTGCAGGCTGCACGTGGGGGATCACCACTCCGGGCTGCACAAAAGCCTGTGGATAGACATAGTGAGCGGGTATCCTGTTGAAAGACGGGAGAGGGAGTTAGAGTTGGTACGCGAGTCAGCGCCTAAGCGTCATATCCATACTCCGAACTAAAACAAACTCAATTTAGTTGTTGTTATGTGCATAGGGTTGCCACAATAACTTGGCTCAATGGACCAATTATCAGTTCACTGGCCCGAAGAGATGCATCACTCCAAAGCACAGCGTTGCAGCTGAGTTAAGTCAGGGTGTTCGGTGTTCCTTGAGGATAATAGCTTTAATGCCGTTCAAACCTTTAGAAGGATCAGCATTACTGATGTCTGTTTTAAGACAACTCTGAAGGACTAAGCTTGATTATTCCATCTGGAAAATTGCAGTACTTGTTTTTCAAATCACCTCTAAGTCATTTTTATTACCCTGCTTCTCTCTTAACTACTCGACTCTTAGTAAAATTATTTCCTGCAATACTTTTATTATTAGTAACTGAGCAGTTTGACAGCATCACTATAATGAGTTTGACAACAGCCAATAAGGCAACAAAACGGTTGAACCCTGACTTTATGTCAAGTCTTCCCAGGAAGGCGTGTTAAGAGCGTATTGTGGCAACCCTACTTAAGTTGCTATGCAGACTCAGCACACATTAATTTCTCTGCAACCTCAGTCACCCTTATTAAAAATAAGAAAAAAACCAACACAGGCGACAAAGGAGTTTAAATAGAGTTCACAAGTGTGGTAAACACAGCAAGAATCACACTTTCCAAACGAACGATAGTGCAGCTCACTCCGTCACAAGAGGCCATTGAGGGGAAGCTACATAGATGCTATTAAAATCCATAACAGTGACTCCTAAGTACATGTGCATCACACTTTTATGAAAGTTCATAAGGACACAAGGGTCAAACCTGTTTGATTATCAGGTCACTGATGTCCTGTTTTGTGCCAGCTTGTTTATTTCTATGCAAGACATACAGCATAGAGTTTTTTGGGAGGTGGGCATAAGATAAAGTGTAAAGAGATCTGGTGCTTAACAAAAGCAAAAACCCCACAAATTTACAGTTTAAGAAAAAAAACCTTTCTGAATGGATGAATACACACTTTCCCATCTTCTCCAAGTCACAAAATTTGCTTTCTTGGCTTGTTTACTTAGACCTTTAGTTTTAAAAACTGGTCATATCATTGCCTTAGCACACAAGTGTACATATATGTTAATCTCATGGTTGTATTTTATCATATGATTTAAAATAAATACTCTGTATAATTCTCATTTTACATTCATAACCCTGTCTCGGATCTGGATTTCCAAACAGAAGTCCTCCATATATGCAACTCCTTCCCAGCCAGTGAATCTCTATAAATCCATGAAAAACTTCTTGTGCAGTTTCACTACTATTTCATTCTGAACTTTACCTTTACAGACAACTCTAAAGACTGCACCAATCTTTTAACACACTTTAAGCACAGATAAAAACTGCAGTTGTAAAAAGTGTCTTGTGTTCTCCAAATTCAAGATTTCATGGAAAGGGTTTGTTGGGGTTTTTTTGTTTCATTTTTAAAACAGCTTTAAGATGTACTTAAGTGGTCAACAAGGAAACACTGGCAATCAGAAGGGACACGGTCAACTAGAATCATAGCAAAACATAGTTTAAAATAAGTGATAGACTTTAAAACAGCTTAATTTTCTTCTTCAGAAAAAAAGAGCTCAGTTGCTTGAATAGGAGTATTAGCAGAGAGAAATGTTCAGTTGCCATGTTTAAGACATGAACACCACAATCATAAAAACCCAACATGTCAATGAAATTAATTTCCTACTGTGGGAAGGAGAAATGAAAAAAAAAAAAAAAAAAAAAAAGAGTGACAAATAGGGAGGGACTGGGAAGGGAAAGAAAACATAAAACATAACCCTAAGTTGGGTTTTTAACACTCACCTAATTTATGAGGTGATTAGCCAGAAGTGCATTTGAAGCATACTTAAGCTGGCTCTGTGCATTTAAATACACATCATTACCTGAGCTCTCCATATGCATGAGCATAAGCAAGCATTTTGTATTGGTCACCAACCAAGTACAACTCTAATAAACATAATACCATATTTCTTAAGCATTTAAGGAAAGAGGTATAAAAACAAATTTGAAGTCACTGAGAGCCTCTTTTCCATCACGAAGAGTCCATTTAACACCACATCAAAGGAAATCTTTACATTCAGCACTTATGGAAGAGAGTAATTCTAACAGAAGAGACAGCAAACAAGCTTATCAGGCTGCTTATGTTGACTTGAACTAACGTTACTAAGATTTTCTGAAGACACTTGGACACTCAGCCGTATCCTTGAACAAGACAGAAAGATACATTTGCTTCCACTTAAGCTCTTGTGACTTGGTTTATTTAAGCCAAGAAACTAACAGGTGGTGAAGTTATGAAACATTATCCGTTTGCCACATCTTACCCTACAATAAACATAAACCCTGTGCAGGCTCCTCTCCACCATGCCATTTAACACATGATGACTGACAGCATAAGCTGCAGTGGGGCTATTTTTGATCATCTGTCATGCTACAACTGTTTTGAGTCAAGTTAAATGGCTTTATATGGCCAAAGTAAATTTCTACCTACTGCAGAGGCCAGGACATGAAGATCTCAGCCATTCAGAACCCAACTGCTTTTCATGCTCTGCCAGGTCAAAAGCTGAAAAAGCAATTCCCAGTTACGCTGGAAATCCTTAGTATCCTTAATTTTAAATAAAAGCTGCTGCTTTACTTTTCAGAGTGATAGTGTGAGAAATGCACAGGATTTAAGCTCTCTTTCCTGGCAGTAGTTTTTATTTTGGAATGTGTATTTACTGTTTTATGCTTTTGCAATAAAGGAAAATAGAAGGCGTGTTTAACTTTAGCATTAACTGTAGCTTTGAGATACTCAAAATTCAATGACCTACATCCCTGCCACGTGCCTTAAGACTTTCTTTGTTGTTGTAACAGAGGATTTATGTTTAACTAAAGACCTCAAAAATAATCCTATAGTCAACAATAAAGTGAACAACAATTTCGAAGGAAAGAAGGGACTTTTCAGACTAATGCATAGAGCTGTGGCATATAGAAATTCAGCAGTAGCTGTGCATCTTTAACTCTCAGCATTACATTCTCACAAAAGTAGGTATTTAACTTTAAACAAAATGTTTTGCTTTGGCCCTTGCATGGCATCGTCTGCTTTTGTAAGCATAATTAAAGAGTAGATTTTCACCAATGAACAGCTTTCCTTTTAACAGAAATAGGTTAGATAAACATTAAACATACAAGACCCTTACTATGTTTCCTTTTATCTAATAGCCACTAAGAGGACATAACAGCAGGCTAACTTCTGACTGTTCCAGCTTCATTCCCTCTTTTCAGACTATCTGTAGTCTAGTATTATACAGGTCTTTTGATCACAAACTCAAGAGGGGGCTTTTCCTTCTCTCTTAAGAAAGGCAAATTTGCCTAACTCTTGGAAGATATCAAGCATGTCATATCAGCTAACCATTTGATAATGGACTTAATAACTCTGGATTTAACTCTGGTCTTACTGAAAACAGTGGGAATGTGTTCATTTTGATCAAAGTACAGGTTTTAGACAGAAAATAAAAAAATCTCCACAACAGTTATGTCCTACATCAATACCTCTGTATAACCCCAAATTTTCCCACCAATATTAAAGTAAAAATTACATTAACAAAACAAGAAAAGCTATCTTGGGAAGCAAAGTCATCTTCCCCCTCCGTAAATTCCTGTTGAATTCAGAGATAGTATTTTAATAAACAATGCTGAAAACAAAGCTGTATAAATAACTAGTCCTGTGATCAAACAGCTTTCTATGAAACACACCAACAGTAAGATAGATGCTGAATGTAAAAAGCAGGAAGAAATGTTATTTGGTGCATGAACTGATCTCTGCAGCACCAAATAAAAAAAAAATTCCCTGCATTTTAAATGCATCATGCGTTGAAGCTAGTTTCTGTCTCCCTCCACCACAACAGTGTTGTACTTAAATCAGAATATTGAACTTCTCCATCTTCTCAGTAAAAGTAATGTAACATAATCAAATTATTTTAACTTTATTATTTGATAGATGGGAAACCATATGTTGTGGATGCCCCGTCTCTGAAAGTGTTCAAGGCCAGGTTGGATGGAGCTCTGAGCAACATGGTCTAGGGAAAGATGTCCATGGCAGGGGTTGGAACAACATGATCTTTAAGGTTCCTTCCAACCCAGGCCATTCTATGACTCTGTGATTATAAAACACAGCTGACGGTACCAAAATATGGCAGCACCTCACTAATTTGCACTCTGTTAGGAAGAAACCCCAAAACTCAACCACAAAACACTTGAAGCTTTTGTGTATGGATTAGCTGAGTATTGGTAGTGAATCACCACTACAGCCTGTTTCACACAGCATATTAGTGAAGTGTACTTCCAAAGTGCAACTGCACAGGAAGAAAAAAGGCTTTAAGGTGACCATGTATTTCAGTGCAATCCACGCAGCAACCTCCTAAGAGTGAACTCTTCAACAGAAGGAGATTCAAATAAGCACTGAAACATGCTGTCTTACTGTCAGTGAAGTGAATGAAGATGTTCATTCATCCTAATGAATGCTGTTCTTCTTAATCTGAACTACATACTTAAGATAAAGGTACAGGTCACTGGAAATTTTGAAAAGGAAGCAGGATTAGTAATGTCCGTTGTTTACACATAGTAAAAGAAATGCAAGAGCCAAGGATGAAAAATTACCAATTTCATATATACATGACTCTGCGACCAACATTCCTTCAGATTTATGTGCAATGCACTAGAAATACAACCTTATTCAGCTTGCTGGAGGGATTTCCCTGACCTAAACATGGTTTATGTCACCTACTGTTGGCTCTGGGTAAGGAAACCAAGAAAGAATCCTACATTTGCACAGTCCTTTAAGCAAGGGACTGCCACAGGTCCTCCTTTTCTGTGGTGCTCAGCAAATACTCAGTCTCTCCACAGCTGATCCCTGCACAATTCAGTAGTTCCCTTTTCAACAAGTGTTTTAACAGCTCTGGAGACAAGGTGTTCTGCTTCCTGCCTACATTAGTGCAGGCATCATAAACTGATCACCGCATACATACTCTGTCATCTCCTCACACTTCAAAGAAGCAAGCAAAATACAGTAGAGGATAATCATAAGGTAAAAAAAAAAAATTTTACAGCCTCCCCACTCTCAGAAGAATCAACACACTCTTTTAAAATTACATGAAGTTTCTAGGAAAACTTTTTCCTGTGGTTTTCAGCGTAGGAACTACTTCCTTCCATTCTGTCAAATCAAATTACTGAGAAGCTATTGTTGCTTAATAACAGATAGGTACGATATTCTAAAGCTATTCTAATCAGATAAACAAAATACATTTGTGACACATTTTCCCTACTTAATTGTTAGCTTATGCATTAATTAGCAAAATGCACTATTTCACAATGAGTTTCTCAGTCAGTGTGCATTAGTGAAGTGACACTCTATGGAAAGCTTAAAGCAGACTTCACCTCCTAATGATATGCCTATAAAAAGCAAGAGTTAGATCCACATAGGAATAGTTTATACTCAAATTCAGGAGAAATGCACTACATATTAAAGACAGATTGAAGAAAAAAAACCCCTCAAATTAGAAAGCCCAAATGGACGCACATCGTTAATAAGGAGCTCCACACCCTTCCCAAGAACAAACCCCCCAAAAATTATGAACATGCAAGCAA
Organism: Falcunculus frontatus; assembly: GCA_013398115.1. Classification (NCBI taxonomy): domain Eukaryota; kingdom Metazoa; phylum Chordata; class Aves; order Passeriformes; genus Falcunculus; species Falcunculus frontatus. The sequence continues at coordinate 21,588 of VZRV01003106.1, read as the reverse complement.
TATGTTGATTTACTTAAAAATCAAGAGGTCACACAATTTAGCACTCACTACAAAATATGGTTAAAAAAGTCACAGGCTACAGCTTGAAAGCAAGGAAAAAAAAAGGCCCTTTGCTCCCCATGGCAAAGTCACTCCTCAACAACAAAACCAAAATTAAAAAGACCCCCCCCAAAAACTTTCACTACAGCTCTTTCAATTAAATAAAAGCACACAGTTTAGCTATCAACACCACTTCATTACTGTAATAAATAAAAAAAAAAGCACACGGAGGTCTATTGACTATATGAAAAAACATACATGCATCGTTAATCACCATTTTAGCTTGTTTGTGTTTGAGTCTACTGGTTACAGAGTTTAATTCCAAACAGAACTATTCCACCTCTTATCATCATATCCTTCTGATCAGTTATCTTAACTGTAAACGATCCCTGTCAGATTAGAAAGAGATAAATAACATTGAGTCAAGCTGAAAAAAGAGAAATGGGGCACAGCAATCTTGCATCAAGTCATACCTCCTTGTTTTATCATAGGGTCATGTGGGACTGGACTGCTTAGTCGGAAGGGCCACGTCCCACACAACTTGACTCAGCTGCAGCATTTAGAACATGACCGACAAGGTGAGCACATTTATGGGTATACATTTATAAATCTGAGAGCTTCAGCATTGCTGGCCAGCTTTAAGGATGCTACTGCAAGAGGCCTTCAACGATCATATTTTTTCTTTCCTTTTTTTAAAAAAAAATTTTGTTTTCCTCCCCTGTTTGAGGTCCCAGTGAACAGACTTACCCGAAAGGCCTCTGTATGAGAGCTGGATGAAGCTGCTGGACACCAAAGGCAAAACCTACCAACAAAAACACATCACATTCTCTGTATGGGTGGTTTTTTGGCCACTTATTTATGCTATATATATATACACACACACTCAAAAAATGCAGAGTAAGAGCCTTCACTAACAGCCTGCAGTAACAACATCTGAAAGGCTGTAGAATCCAAAATTAGAAAACAAAATGTATCAGTCCATCCACACACACACACACAGAGAACTTAAACCAGTAAAGCACATGCCTCCCTAGAGATGTTCAGGAAAATGATTTTTTCTAAATGAGCACAGGGTTTTCATTCACATTTTACTTGGTGCTCCATTCTGATCCCTGCCTTTAGCATCTAAAGGATCAGATGGTACTTTCCATTCATCTGTATATTTGTGTAATTTCTACAGACTTAAAATTTCAGTCACCCCTACTCACGAGGACTTAGCACAAGGGGTCAAATCCCAACTTCATTTCTGTTCTTCAAACACCCCGGTATAAACCCTGTGTTTCCTTAGCAGGCACTTAATTACTCGCACAAGTGTTCATCAGGCTAAACACAGGGGAATTCAGAATGGCCTCCTTTAGAGCACAAACGTGCTCACGCTCCATGCTCCTCTCACTCTTGCTGCAAAGCAGCAGTCTGGGAAGTGGCTAGGACATCAGATTCTCTCAGATGTGGTCTTAGGAAGAGCCATTTCATTTTAAAATCTGCATAATAGCTCCCATCTGCTTGAGAAAGTTTGCATTAAGATATTATTTGTATTAATAAGACCGCACACACTGGAAGCGATTCACTCCTAGGCCAATCTTACCCTGCAACGATACTGTAAATGGTCAGCGCCACCACATTCCCAGCAGCAGGAATAACCAATGAAGTGTTTGAGCTGTGGAAGTCTTCCTGGGGAACTCCAGATTATTTTATCTCTGATTGCTTTTGTTTTTAAATAAGGCACATGTGCAAAATAGCCAGAAAGTTACTACACGCTGCATTTAAAAATCAAAACCAAAGCACGCCCAGCTGTGTGCGTACTTCAGGAAGGTGGAGGGCAGCACTACCTTTTTTGAAGTTTTACTCTCTTCAGAAACCTGAGGTACGGAGAGAAAAGCCATTCGGGGCTGCTTCCTCACCTGGCTGCATTATTCGCGGCTTGGCACCCAGGTACGCCAGGTTCACGTTGGCTTTCCTGCCATCGATGATGGGGTTGGGGTCCTTACAAGCCCTTTCAGCAGCAGCTCTGTCAGCCATGGTGACCTTAACGGGCGATGCCGCGCATTAGATCCCTTTCCGCGGGGAAGGAGAAGCCTCCCGCCCACAGCAGCGACCCGGCCGTACCCCCGGACGGCGCCGGGGCGGCGAGGGACCCCCGGCCGGACCCCGGTCCCCGC
>VZRV01003106.1:0-19130 GCA_013398115.1 Falcunculus frontatus | reverse complement strand
TTGCCCGTCTGCCGGTCGGTGATGACCACCGCCTCCTCGATGTCCCCGAAGACCTCGAAGTACTTGCGCAGGCTAGAGTCGGTGGTGTGGTAGGGCAAGCCCCCGACGAAGATCTTGGTGTAAGTGGTGTCCTTCTGCGTCGTGTGCATCTTCCGCCCGGCCCTGCGCGCCGCGCCGCGATCTGCACCCACGCGTGGCCGCCGGGGCGTGCGGGTCCTAGGCGGCGAGACCCGCTTCCAGACTCAGCCCCGCTCTTTTTTTCTTTTTATTTTTTTTTCTCCTCTCTTCTCCCGCCCCCCGTTTTCCCCCCGCCACCCAGCTACAATGCAATTCCCTTCTGCCTTTGCAGACCCAGCTTCCTCCTCCTTCAAGAGCGGAGCTTCGCAGCCTCCGGCGGTTTTGAGCTAGGTGCCGGCGAAAGGAGGAGGGGCGGCCGGGCAGCAGCCAGCCTGGCGGCCGTAGCGCTAGAAACGAGCAGAAGCAGCAGCAGGAAGAGGAGTACAGGGCCTGGGCTCTAACAACTGAGTGGCCTCCCCCCTAAAAGCCACCGGGTCGGGCACTCTCGGTTCCTCCTCCTCCTCGCAGGGGCGGGGACGGCGGCGGGGCGGACCCCGCGCTCGGCCGCGGCGCAGCCGGGGCTGACACACAGCTGTTGGCAACAGCTGGATGCCCCCCGTGCGGTGGCAGCCGGGCCTCGGGGCCGCTAGGCAAAGGGGCGGCCTCACAGGTGCCCCTCGGCGAGGCCCGGTGCCCTTCGAGGCAGGTTTGCTCCAAATAGCAAGTGCCAGGAGACAGGGTCCGGTGGGGTCAGAGGTGCCCGGCTGGCCAGAGAGCCTGCGGGCAGAGCCGGTTGCTGGCGGTCCTCAAATGCTTCGATCCCTCCCCGAAGGCTTGTGGTCAAACCCCTGCAACCTTCACTTACTGCTCTCTCCAGGCTAGCAAAACTACGGTGCTGCAACACATCCATTTTTATTGTGGTGGTGCTGGTGGTTGTGGTTCTTGCTGTTCGTTTGGTCACAAGATGAAAAAAAATGGTAAAGCTGTTTCCCTTGTTTCTCTCTTCTCTTGCCGCCTCTGCCCAATGCTGGGATTGGGAAGGATGAAGAGAAATATAAAGAAATGTCTGTGTGACATGAAGAGACAGAGGACTGTGGGAGTTGGGGGGAAGGGAGACTCACAGGGAGACCAGAAGGATGGGAGGAAGGTTAAAGATTGGGGAAAACAGATGTGCATATGTGTATAGACTTCTAAACCATTCACTTGTGGTCCCAAAGTCTTGGTAAGTATTGTGTGTCTCTTTTTCTTCTTTCACTTTCTTCCTCTGTCTGCTACGTTTTTCCCTATGAAGCCTCTCTCCCTCAGGAAAAAAAGCAATGCATCATTTGCAGGACAGACTTTCACAAAAGTTCTTCAGCCCTTCTGGTACCAAACATTAACCATAATGAGAGCACTTAGCCCTAAACTCAGGCCCTGCTTGCCCGTATCTAATCTTAGCTCCATTTGATTTTTTCATCAGTAGTTTTCCTAGTTCTAGTGGCATATACAATACTAAGCCATGCTGTCATTAAACCCTACTTGATTCTTCAGACTCTCCAGATTAAATTTGGTTTAACATGTTAGGACTAACTCAGGTGAAATCTAGCAACCACAGCAGGATGAGACATAAATGTTGCTTTTCAACTGATATTATGACAAGCCCTTAACCTTCACTTGAATGCAGTTAGGTCATCTAACTTTGTCCCCAAATGTCTTCCAGCTCGACTCTCATGTTGGTCTGGAACACTGTGTTAAACCTGACACTCCAGCCACTTCTGTTCCAAGGGCTGATTGTAACTTTAAACTCTGGCCCAGTGACCTGAACTTAAATACTAGCCCAGCTAAGGGTGTCAGTGCTCAATGGAGCCCTGCAGCACATAGCCCACTTAGGAGTGCATTTAACTTCTCAGACCCCTGCAGATCTGGAAGATGAACTTCACCTAAAACCAAATGTAGTCCACGCCATCACGTTTCCTTTCCTTTGCTGTGCCCAGCACTCCTGAGTGTCTTGTGGCGTCTGCAGGAAGGATGACTTAGCCTGGCTTTGCCGTCATTACACAAACTCCTGTATTAAGGCCAGAACAGCAACACTTGGCTGTCCCAGAACTACTTGCAGGTGTATTTAGGAGTTCACCTTTTTCAGCCCAAGTGGAAGACTGGTGACTTTGACAGACCCAAACCCAAAACCTAGCTTTTTCGTTTAGCAGCAACAGCAGGTCTACCAGGATTCAGAAAAAACCCTAACTTTCCACATCTATGTCTCAACAAAAGACAAATTTCTTGCATTTAAGTAGGGTTCATCATGCAGCCCTTGTTCGTACTGCTGATTCAAAGGATTTGCAGTACAGTTTTCAACCTACTCTGACAGGCTAACACATCCTCTTTTGTAAAACCAGAAGTGACTCTGGCCATTAACAGATCAAAATATATCCTGTAAGCTATGCTACAACAGTTCTACTACTGTATTAGCACCCTCAATTTAAGATGGCAATCCCAGTAAAATTCAGGAATAAATACAATTCTCTAGCCCGTTCACTCCTATAACTGAACTGTATCACTAACACTATCACAGGAAAACAACCCCTACTATTGAAGGATAACTCCTCAAAAATCAGTTTTACCTTACATGCCTTCTAGCATCAGACCTTTTTCTGCTTTGGTGGTCATGACAGAATCTAGGGTATGATTTTCCAGCCTTAGGATTCCTAGGAATCCTTACCTAAATCCCAGAGAAGTGATAACTTGTCATTTGCAACTTCCTCTAGTGCATTCAGTCCACTGTCAACACAAGCCTTTAATTTTGCGTGGCATAACCTATGAAAAACACAGGCCTCCAGCTCTTGGATGCATGATGTTACGACCAAACTGTGGCTGATTTGATTCTACTAGGGACAGGCTATCTAATCCTTCAGCAGCCCTCAGAAATAAAAATATTTTCTAACCATCTCTCAGTCTTAATAATCACTTTAGGTTTATCCAAAGAGAAAGGTGACCTCTGTCATACAGAAATGAATTAAAGACCATTTGAACGCTTTAGTGATCAGGAATATATTGTATATTTCTCTCCTATACCATGTGTTAAATCCAGACTTTGGGCTAGTCTTAACCCAGAGGAGCTTACCCCAAATAGCCTAGGAAGGGAGTTCTTTCAGATGACACCCACTGTGAAAATGTTCTGGCCTGACTGGGGCTTGTGTCTTTGTGGAAACCTAGCTAAGGCTAGGTTTCCACAAAGCTTGAAGAGCAAGGTTCATCTATGGAACCTGTAGGTACCACAGAAAACTGATGAATCTGGATGAATTCAGATGAGGATTAGCCTGGAGTTAACTTGAGCTGATGGGCCAGTGTTTACCTGGCCATGCTGGATGTCTGGCTAAGTTTGCAGTCAGACGAATGGATTTTAAGACTTAAAGGCATGGACTGTACAGCATTTATTGTGCTGAAGGGAAGTGTCATTTTCCCAGTTGCTTGAGATAATATGTATTTTGTGTTTTGAGATGGGTCAGCTGGATGACTTACTGCTAGGGATCTGGTTGTGGCTTTGGAATGCAAGTGTAGCAGAAAGAAATGTATTCCTATATGCTGCAAATTTTGCAGGAGTTATGCCACTAGTGAAAGTGTGACAATTCAGGCAAGAAGTAAGAACATGTGGAAAGAGGAGTCTATAGGTAGAGCATTCCTGGGAGACATGTGAGACTGAGGTTCCTAAATGCATGGAAATTTGATAATTGAACCAGGGTGACCCATGTTCTGGTGAGTACCAGAACAGTAGATCACTGTAAAAGAGCAGTATTGGTCCTGTAGGCAGCTATTTTGGCCTTTTCAGGATCTCAGTTTTGAATCAAAGTAGAATATAGGCACCCAGGTCCTGCTGCAGTCTTCTATATCACTGGGAATCTCTCCTAGGTATGGAGGTATTATTGCTGAAGGGTATTGTAGCTGACAATTACCTTCTATGTAATTTTAATGGCTTTAAAATATATATCTGAATCTATAAATGAGAAAGTGATCTAGTGTTTCATTTGGATCCTAGTAACATGGCTTAATGGGAGGAAACCCCAAAAGCTGTCAGTCACAATTAATTGGTTTTACTCAGAGATTTTGTGTTTTTGCTGCCAAGGTAGGATAGAATAGACAGCTCTCCAGTTTACCAAATGTTGCCACTCAGTGGTATCAGCGTAACTGTAATATTATGCTTTTTATTTATTTATGAGCACCATATGCCCATCATGTCGGAAACCAATGGATGTTATGTGTTCATTCATTAGGTTTCTGGAAACAACAAAGACCCCTGATTATATTGCACACCAGTCATTCTTGCTAGTGCTTTATTTCAGTAAATAATAGTGGTCTTCAGAACATTCACTACACCGTCAATTAAACACATCTAGAATATCTCTATATATCAACGTATACATATACATATACTTACACACATTTTATTTGCTAACACTATTATTAGAATGCCTGGGGCCTAAACCACCATGATTGGTTATGTAGGGCTGAAAATAAAAGTAATTCTTTCTGTGTTAACCTAGTGAGACCATCAGTTTGGTCAGTGAGACATTTCTGCTGAACTTCCATAATGCCATAGCTCTGTGAAAGCATTCAGCTAATAACATTAGGCACGGCTTTGTCTGCTAATCTGTGCACTTCCACCAACCACATCCCATTACAGAGAGGAGCAGAATGTCTAACCTCTGCTCTGCTCAGTGTCTGTTACATGGGTGATAATTTGACTTTGTCTAGGGAAGCATAAAGTAGGTAGTACACTCATGTTCCAGCAGATCACAGTGTGAGAAATGTGGAAACCTCATCATCTTCTCACTCTTCTTGCTGATCTACAAACTTTATCTAGGATAAGTTCTTAAATTGTGAATTTCTGCTAAAAGTTTCCTAACTGGGAAGCTTCCACCACCTCTCTTCTGATAGTGTTCCCATTATAACAGATTTCATCATAGGATTCTTTTTTCCCCCTGAAACCTATTAATATTGCCATATTCCAAAGTCCCTTTTGTTACAGTATCTGAGCTCTAAGCCACATGATCTTCTATGATCTTCTAACTATGAAAGTGTCCTTATTCCCAATTAAATCACCAAATGTCGACCACCAGGGATAATTTCTGATGGGAATATTATTCCCTGTAAAGGGCAGTGGAAGAGGTGACACAGAATTTCAGCAATCCAGCAAACAAAATTCAAAGCTTGTGGAACTGTAAATTTAAGACACATTACCTATCTGTAGGAAAATAATAGGCATGTCAGGTGAAGCAGGGGTGAATGATGAGTGAAGCCAGAAGGTTGAGTGCATCCATAAAAGTTACAATGAGCGTGTCATGATGGTAGGGGAACACGAGGAAAAGGTATGTTAGAAAAAAACCCAGGGGAAAGGGTTTATGAATACCAAGTCATGAATGCTATACTGAATAGTGCTGTCATGTGCTAGAACAAGTCAGAAGGTAGAACGAGGCTGGTGCCTGGCATGAACGAAGTTGTCCTATGATGCTGTAATGGAGGGAGCCCTGATGCCAGAGGCTGAACCTGCAAAATCACAAAGCTCTCACACCCACCATGTGACACACTCAGAACAATGAATTCTTAATGTTGACAACAAGCAAGGCATTTGTGCCAGGGAAGGAATAAATCGGGATTTGCAGACTAGCTAAAGCTTAGAAATCGGAGTGTGAAACACGTGGCTCTCATGCTTACCTGTCCTGGTCACAGGCAACTAAGAGACAGGCATTTAACAAATCTGCAAAATCCCATTGATGTTCTGTGTGGCATAACAGCTGAATGACTGTCTGCTAAGCACACTCCTGTGCATCTTTTAAATGTTGTACACCCACCCCACCACAATACCCAATGGGAAAACCAGTGCTTGGAGCTGTCTGCTAAGCCATATACACATAGCCTGAACTGATACAACCACGTAACTCACTCCTTGCTTGTATTTTGTATGCAAAACAAGAAGTCCTGGTACAAAGAATATTGCTGAGAAAAAATTCTCAACCAGTCTAAACTGGTGAAGCACTGCTAAAAACAAAGAAATTAAAACAAATTTCATCAGGTTGCATCTGACCTGCAGTCAAATAAGCTGGAAAAAAAAAAAGGAAACAGAAATATGGGGATGCTGGTGAAAGACAGCCACTAAACCCTCACCAGTTATTATTACAAGGGATTAAACTGGCAGTCGACAAGCTGTATGTCAGACATCAGCCTCATAGAACACTGCACATCTCTTAGCAGAAATAGGTTAGTAGAAAAGAAAAGTAATGTGGATACATGGATGGAAATGCAGAGAAGAGCTCATTCAAACATGCTTCAGCCCCTTAGTCCTTAGTGAGAAACTGATGACAGAAATACCATAGTAGTGCAGCTCTGGATTCAGGAATAGCCATGTCAGTGGCCCCGTGCACTCTCACCCCTCCAGAGGAGTGACTCGCGCTTTCCTGTCAGAGAGCTGGAAGGTTCTAATTTATGGCCAGAAAATACCACATCCTCATTTGTCAAATTCAACCCAACCCAATTTTTTTTTTTTTAAAGGACTTAGTTCTTCTTGTATTGCTCATACTGGGGAAACTGAGTTTGCAAGAAAATTTGCTTTCACCTCACTGCTAAGCAATTAGAGTCCAAAATGTTCCCTTGACTACTTTTTCATTAAGAGGAAAAGAGAGGTTTCAGTGTTCCTCACCACTCACCCGGGGATACGTCTGCTAACCACAGCATGAGCAAAGGAGAGAGAGAACTGCTCCACAGAACTGTCCTCTCCTTTCCTTTGGAGGTATCTGGGGCACAAAGGCACGTAGAGAAAAAGCAGTTGAATTAAATTTGTATTCCATCTTCTTCTCACAGCATCTTTTTCAAGGGATGTGGAAGAGTTCTTCATGTTGTGACTTGGACAATCAGACTAGAGCTTGAGACTTTCTTTGCAAGGGCTGAATAGAGGAGTTAGGAGGAAAGATGGAATTTAGCCAGAGGTTATCGCATTTATGCACTGTCCTCTCTCTGGATAGACAGTGTATCACCAGTCTCACCCATACTGTGCTTGTGAGTTGTGTTGTAGAAGAATGCAGCTTGTTTACTAGCTCAACCATGTTTTCTGATTCAAAGATATCATGTTTCTGTCAAGTATTTTTAGTCTGAGCTTCTTACTATCCAGTTTACTTTACAGTCTTTGTTTCTTCAACTAAAAATAGCCCCAGGACAACAATAGCTTTTAGGTGGTTCCATTTGTTGGATTAGATGTGATTTGTTAAAAAAAAAGTAGCAGCACATGATGGTCGTTCAGTGCCTTCATTCCAGAAGGACCTTGGAGAGATTTACTACCCTGCACTGAGTCTCACCACCTGCTGCTGTGGTACAGCCAGCACTCCTCTGTAACACAGCATTCCTCTTCTTCAAGGACTGTCAGACCACATTATCTTTAAGCCAGAAGACAGATTTTTTTTCCTGTTGGGTTTTTTTTTTTTTTTTTTTTTTCTTTTTTTGGTAGGTAGAAATGAGGTAAGTTAGAATTTGGCCCAAACACTAAAGTGGAATAACCCTCCATCTGCAAAAGATCGTGGAGGCTTTCTTCACGCCCTGCCAAAAGGTCAGGATCTCTGTAGTATGATCCCTTGGTAAGGTGACACCTGCAGGTATACAGCACTGCTCCCATCTTCCTGTGATATCCAAGCAGAAGTGACTCAGAAGGGAGGAGCTCTGCCTGCACTGAGTCACCATTGCTTTCTATATTTACCCTACAAATTTGAAAGTCAAATTCTGTCAAAAATTTACCTGTAAGTTTAACCTGTAAGATTCTAGCCCCAAGGGCTACAGCTTCAAAACTATGCAGCAGGTTGGTTTTTTGTTGTTTTGTTTTGCAGTACAAGTGGAAGTTTGAGCATGTTACCACTTGAGTAGCGGGAATTTTGTCAGTGTAACATCAACATACTCACTGCTGCAACCAGTAAGGTAATGTTAGGTTTCTAAGCATTCTTACAGCCTTTATTGTCCTCAGTTGGAAAAGGCATGACTTTTGCCTTTAAAAAGAAGTAAAAAAACCCAACCAACCAAACTCAGGCTTTGTCATGAGAATAAAAATAGTACTGTTTGGCTGGTTTGTCATGTTTGTCCCTTAGTCTTAAGTTTCACAGTTCATATAAGGTGTGGGGTTATGAAGTAGGACACAGAAAGCACATTGTGCTCTAATGCCTCCATTTTCACCTCTAGGAAGGACCTTTGCTGACAAAATACAGCTGTGAGTGTGTTAACAGTGCTGTAGAAAAGATACTACATTTTCCTTTGATCAGCCATGTACAAGGATCAAATTGGATTTAATTCTACCAAAGAATTCTTGTGGCTTTGAAAAATGGACCCAGTCAACATGAAACAATTAAAATTTCATATTAATTGCATATAAGGATCAGGTATAGTACTTGGATTTTTTAAGACACGAAATGTATACTGTATTTTGAGACCTAAGAGAATCATCCTGCCTACTGAATTAGCATTTGTCAAAGTCTGTTAATTTTCACTGAGGTTTATCAATTCTTTTTAAAATTTGGGTCTGAGCAATTATTTTTCTGAGAATTGCTCAATTTACCAAGACCAATTAAGGAATACAACAAAGTGACATAAAGAGAATCAGCTCGCTTGCTGACCTGATCATGCACATTGTCTTTTCACTGGGAGCTGCAAGTGTCTTGCCATGCACTGTTTCCCTAGGGCTATTTGGGAAAAGGTAAGAATATTGCATCTGCTGCAGGCGAGTGCCTGGGACCTCAGTGGATCTGTGCAGAACTGACCTACTGGCTGATCTGTGCATGTTCTACCATTTGAATAAGGCTGGACTCGGCAGGATTGCCTCATTTCAAAGCACAACAGTCATTTAGGGGCCTAAATTGCAATATCATTAAATCAGAATTAGGAGAAATTGCATTCTTGCACATTGATTTTACTATACTGACTTGCTGTCTACTCTCGTATACAGACTGTCATGCATTCCATATTAAAAGCAGGTGTATTGAATGAAATAATGAGACACCAACATCTTTGTATTAAAGCATATTTTTTTTAAACTCCCTGGGAAAATTCTTGGTCATTTCAATCTATCAGCTATTTTCTTGGTACTTATTTTTCTCTTTTCATCTTTGAAACTCAATAAGGAAATAAAATACCAACATAAATAAATGAAGAAGAAGGTTTCTCAACACCAATAAGCTAGACAAAAGAAACAGAACACTGGAGAATGTTTATTTATTGATGACATCTTCATGAATACCATACTTTGGAGGGAGTGGGAGATTTTTGCTCATGTTTGACTCTCAAGTGTGTTAACAGGTTTTATTAAAATGGAGGGGTGGAGGGGAGGCAGCTGGCTTGCAAAAAATAGAGACCTTAAATGCAACCAGATTAGAAGTTCATGAGAAATACTAGTGAGTAAGAAGAATCATTTAAATTTGATATTAGATGCAGGGAATGGGAAAATATTTTCATAATCTTATTTAAATGGAGGAAATCTTCATGAAAGGATGCATAGTTGTGTAGTGGAAATACAGTTTGTTCTGGAGGATTTGTTTTGTTCTCTTCCCTGTTCTGTAAAAGCATCCTTTTTAAGTTTACTAGTTTTGTCTGCTGTCATCCTAATAGGCATCTCCTGAAACAAGTGAAAAGGCCCCTAGAAAATAACAGAGCTCCTTTTAATGAGTTCAGTACATGCACAAGTGTTTTCAAGATCTCAGAGTATCTCTGCGGGTGAGGTCCATACCGCCTGTCTCTCTTTGTGACTGTTTTGAGTTAGCGTGTAGCACAGGGAGTTCTGGCTTGGGGATTCTCTGTACTGCTGTGACCCTGGATGCATCAGGAAAACAGTGCTAAAAGTGAAATTCAGGAATTATGTAATAGTTTTCTCATCTCACTGACTAAGAATTGACAGCAAAGTATGAGAAGATAGAAGCAGGGAAAAACAACCCCCTGGACTGGCAAGGGTATAAATTAAAATTTCAGATCAGTCCCCAAGAAGTGAAATTTCCCAGAGCCTTGTCTTTACAATACATTGTGTAACTTCTCTTACCACAGAAGCTTAGGGACTCAGGTGGTGTCTAGCAACCTTAAAGTCTACGTGTAGCAAAACCACACCTCACCTCAGATCAGATTCAAGAAAACAGTCACTAGAGTCTGTTTGCTGTTTGTATGGTCTGTCTAATGTCATTTCAAGTTATCTGATAGCAGTTCTTAAAATGCTGGCAGTTTCCATGCTGTTAGGCAAATGAGGCTTAGAAGAATTAACATATATATGGTCAGTGTACAATACAGAGCAATATGTGGGCTTTTCATTAAATGTTTTTTTTGTAAATATTTTTCTGTCCTCAGGATTCCTTTGCATTTATTTACATTTTCATTATTCTTTTTGAAACAGCATGTGCATTAGAAAACAAATGTCAGATAACCCTACATTGCAGTTGTCACCCCATTAACAAACGGCCATGTTGAGCGTGGGGGTACCCTCTCAATGCAAACAAAAAGGACCTCAGATTTTTATGAATTCCTCACCCATGCACAGGGGGACATGAAGACATTCTTTAATATAGGACAAGTCTAGTAGCATTTAATTTTACTAGGAATATTTGCTTTAAGACACTGTATTAGTAAGGAGGATAATATGCCAAAAATCCAGCTGTATGTTCCCAAAGCAGCCTGGGCTAATGTGCTGGTACTGCTGCCATGAGTGCCGATGTGGGTGAGGGGTCATCAGTTTCCTTTGCTCTCTTTGCTGTGCCTAGAAGGTGAGTTGTGTCAGGAGGAGCTTGGAAGCTAAAGGTCGGAGGGAAAGTAGTCATGTCACTTCCAAGTATTTTGTTGCTGATTTTCTAAATACCTTATTTCAGCTATAGCTCCTTTGCTAGCGTGAATTTCCTGCATTGATAAAAGAGAAGAAAAACAACCCTCTAAGTTTGCAAGTCAGAGGCTCACTGAACATATCCTTTGCTCTGGCATCTCTGTATGGCTTTGCTGCTGTTTTGGTTCTGTGGAGGGTGTGGCTTGAGCTTTACAAACCTAATGCCTCTCTTGCATAAAGAGATTTCTCTTCTCCAAAATATCACATGATAATTATCATAAATAAATAAATGTATAAATCTACACTGGAGAGTGACCTCAGTCTAAAACCTCACATCTGAGTTGGCACAGGTAGCTGTGAAGAGACACTTAAAGATCAATATTAACAACTTAATCATTGATATAGGATTGGCAAGGTCAGGCACACTGGGAGTTACAAAGGCTGATTTCATAAAGAGCCATGATTTATATCGGTGTCTAAAAAGCTGTCAGCTCCCACTGAACCTTCTCCCTTGAGTGGGGCAATCAGAAGTGTGGGTACTTTTTCGCCTCTTGCCCCAGTGCTAACACAGATTCTTGCACAGCTGACAATGAACAAACTTTTCTGACAGTCATGGCATGGAAAAGATCACTTCTCTCTACTGAAGAACTGTTTTCATGAAACTTGTACAATCTTAACAATCTCTGAGGACTGACCTCCTTTTCTGCATTTGGTTGACACTGCCAATGGATTTGTTAGTTTTTAAGTGAAGGAAAAAAATAGCTGGACTGACTATATACCTTTGAGGCCAGTGTTTATAAAAAAACCAGGAACATAAAACCAGAGAGGAAATACAGACCTGTCCTGGAAATGCCCTCTCATATGCCAATGGACAAGACCGGTGTTTGAAACAATTTTTGAAATGTTGTTTTATGTACTCAAGGAAAAAAAAAGAAAGCAAGCTCAAACAACTCCTTGGTGTCTTTGAGCTCCACCAAAGTGGAGTTCACAAAGCCCTCTGAGATATCTACAACCTAGCAAAGACTCAATCAACAAAGCATGAAATTTGCAAAACTCCAAGGAGGCTGTGGCCATGTTGGCAAGTTCAGAGACTGTGCATGGACATGACCTGGACATCTCCAGCATGTAATGCGTGTAGGGCCTAACTTTTGTGCTTGACGTGGCCAGAAGAATATTTTGCAGGTGAGGATCTGGTGAAGTGTGACCACCTTTTATTTTCTGTTTTTGTTTAATATGGACACAGGAGTCAGCCAGCACTGCCTGTTGAAAACAGCAGTTTGGTTTGCGGCATCGTTTTTTTCTAACCTTGCTTTCAGCTGCTGTTGGTGGTGAAGGGGTCGCTTTAATATCTGAATTCAGAGTTGGAGCCTATGAAATTTCTCAGTGTGGCAGAGGCTCACTCTGTACAAGGGAGGCCAGAGAACAGTAAGAAAATGGGAAAACGATGGATTCCTTTTTCAAGTTCCTAATAATTTTTTAACTAGTGCAAAATACTTCTGAAAAGGGACTTTTGTCTAAAATACTTGGATGTTACAATTATTGTTTTACTCTGTAAGAACACATTTAATACAAACAGGCAAACAACAAAAGCCTGACAACTTCTGCCATTGTTAGGAACATGGGGACGCCATTGCTGATTAGAAGCAAAACTACATCCAGAAAATATTTGTTGCCATAGTGACCGTATTTCGTTGATTCCTATTTCTGCTGTACAGATCTGATTTAATTATTTCAGATATTTATAAATAGCTTCCCGTGGGACAAAACTAATGGCTACAAAGTAAAGTTGCAAAGACTTTGGATGTGCAGCTCAGTATGGTCAGATGGAGATCCCACTTCAGCAAAGCAGTCGATGTGAGTTTAAGCAATGTGGTTTTAAGCACCGCATCTCTTTCCAAAGAACTGCACGTGTGCTTAAAATCATACATGTGCTGAAATAGTCTGCTGCAGCTCACAGCAGATAGTGAACATTTCTATTTTAAACCGTGTGGTTTGTTTTGATTTAACTTTCATAAACTTCAGTAGAAATAAGTCCTTAAGTAGTTACACCATTAGTCATACTAGGAGTGGCCATTTGCTTACTCGGCTGTGAGCATTAGAGAAAATTTGGGCATATATACCTTTCATGGTTTCATGTTCCATCCACTAATCCCCAGCCTCTGTGAATCGTCCTCTGCAGCCCTCTTCTCCTTATTTTTGTTTATACTAGTGCCAGAGAAATGGTTGAAACACATGCATTTTACAATTGCCTAAAGGGAATTTTTCTGTAAGTGTGCAAGTTGAGTATGCAGTATGTGTAATCTCCAGTAGTTCAGGTCCCTTCAGGAGGAAATTCTCTTGAAAGCTTCATCATACTCAGGTGCCAAAAGTCTTGCAGCTACTCTTCATTGTTTGCTTAGAATATGAATTCCACCCTGTATTGTCTCAAGTGTTAATGCTGTTTTAAGTGCAATCACAGTCAGTTTGTGTGAGAAAGAGGAAAGAGGAAAAGGTTAAAAATTTACCATTCCTGCTGCTTTTCAGAGGTTTTATCCCCTCCAGTAAAGCATGGCATATGCAACTGGTTCTCTCCGCATTTGGCACATCAGGGGGTATTAGCATGCAGAGCCGCAAAAGGATAGCAAGGGACAGCTGAACCTGGAGGAACAGAAAGGGAAAATTCCAGAAGCAGCTTAAAAATTACACTGACACCAATTGCCATCTGCAAAGACAAATAATCAGAAAACCGGTTAACGCCTCTAACATCATGTTTATCCATACTCCTTTCACATATTTTCAGAACATAGTTTGTATCAGACATTTGACACCTTTCCTAGCCTTCTGCACTCAGACTTTCCTAAAATATGCAAATTTGCATTGCAAATCTGTTTTTGTCAGAATCCAGGTGGCATCTTGGCAAAAGAAGTCAGGTTTGGTTTTTAGTTTTTAATGCTCCTCAGCTTCCCTGGGGTGCCGGTTACACTTCCTCCCCCCAGAAATTACATGGTCTTTGCAATTTTTTTAGACTTACGAAGAGTCAGACTCCAGGTCCCTCAGACTACATATAAAGAGAGGATGAGAGCTTCAGAATTCATTCTTTCACCTACTCTGTGAATCCACAGGAAACAGTCAAGACATCCTGAGACAGTATCTGAAGACATCGCATGGCAACACCTGGTCTGCAAACATCCCTCTTGAAGCTGTGCTGCTGGACAGGAGAAAGGTCTCTTCCTGTGACATTTATTGTGGAATATTCATCAGCTAAGGACGCCTGGTATCTACTTTCCGTACTTACCATGCGTGCTTGTGGGCAGCTTGCCCTCCATTTTACCCCGCTGAAATATTCTAGGATGTGTTACTATGGTCCTCTTCCATGGAGTGGCTTTTCAGGGAGGAACAGCAGTCTTCCCAGAGCTGGGGTTAAGGATAGCAAGGAGTGCCACAGCTCGCTGTGTCCTGGTCCTTCTGTCTCATGAGATCAAGGGCTACAGTGTCTCCCACAGCAATAGATTTCCTGGGATAATTAGTTGATAATTGTAAGCATTTCTGTTCAGCAGTTCCCACTGTAGTTTCCTCTCAGTACAGTTGCACTGAACTTAGTGGGAGATTGTTCAAATAAATAGGAAGTGTCTCAGATTTTAACCCAGTAAGTTCCTGTCTTAGAGCAGCGATGTCATGACAAAGAGATGCTTTTGTTCTGATGCATATTTAGCAGAGGTTTGGAATTTTTACATCCCAAACCCATGCAATTAGTGTGGAAAGGAAAAGCCCTCTTCTATGCATCTCACAACACTTCTGGGTGAGGAAGTGCCATTTTGGGTCAGAAGCTGAAATAGGCAAAATCAAGTAAAGCAGGCAGGGACAGGCATTCCTCTGCCTTGGCAAAACCAGAAAAGGAGATGGGGGAGAACCCCTCGGAGGAGGACTCAGACAAGCACAGAAGGATTAGTCTGTGCTATACTGTACAAGGTAACCAGAGCTGAGCCTGGCAACAGGCAGTCCTGCGAAGCACGGCCCCAGTGCTCTGTGTGCAAGGGGCTGTTGTCCATCAGCTCCAGCATGACCCTGCGCAGGCTGTTATCACAGCTGTTGGAAACTGTTATGTCAGTGTACCCTTTCAGTCTCTTCAGGAATGGAAGATGCGGTGCTCTTTTGGATTTTTTAATGCCCTGCTTAGTCTGGATCACAAGTTAGTGAGACATTGATAATTTTAACCATGTACTCTACAAGCCTATCTGTTCGTATTCCTGGGATGTGCTTTTTGCTTCTGGCAAACATTTCCAAAGGAAGTTTATGCAGAAAGGAGCTGGAATAATTTCTCTTTCCTTACACCTTTATATTTTTCTGCTAAACATTGCCATGTTATCATTGCATTTTTTTTTAAAGAAACTTCTCTGTTTGAAGTTTCCTTTTGGCCCTGTGTCACTTTTTTCCCCAGTAATTTTGTAAGGCACAGTGTCAGTTTGGGTTTTACCTTAATTAAAAATGCACTACAGTTTGTGCTCTCAACTTTCACAAATACACTGTAATGCCAACTTTACAATTGTATTCCCTGCTTTTCTATCCCTGCTGCTGTTTGATTTTCAGAGAGAAACAGAGAAGCTAAATATTTACACAAGGGAAACTGTATTTACATAATCAATACATGGAAAAAGCAGAGAAATAATTCCACCTCTTCTCTTTAAGTTTCAGTAATGCTGCACGTAGGCTGTTTCAAAAAGAAGTTGTACCCTTGTCCCAGCTTCAGCAGACATCCCTTTAACTGCCTGTACTCCTTTTAGACTCTTTTGCATAAAAGAAAAACTCCCATTGTGTCTCAGAAATTCAACATGATATGGAAACCAGATAGGTTGGGTTGGATCTTTTTTAAATAAATGTCTTCTGCCCAACTTTAGTATGGCAAGGAAATTTGATTATCACTTGTTGACAGGTATGCAGGTCATGTCAAGTGTTTTTGACATGTCTATTTTAAGTTAAGCTACAATTTGTATTTTGATTACGACAGAGTAAAAATACTTGGACAACAGATAGTCTTTGCCTGTGAATGAAAATTGCAACATGCAAGTTGTGGTCAGACAGGCTTCTGTTAGGGAGATGAAGCTTTGATTGGGTCACTGCCCAGAGGTGCTAACTAAAAATAAAGAAAGAAACAAAACTCCATACCACCCCGACTGTCTTTGAAACATCTGAGCAACGCAGGAGAAATAACATGAAATTACTTGTGAAAAGCAACTGGCGATTTTCTGCTTGCCCATTTTGGTCAAGTGATAAAGTATCCATCTCCTTCTGCTTAACTGTCTGTTTTATTCCACAAGCCTGCATTTCTGCAGCATTGCAAGATGTTTTAAGAGTGAAATACCCTGTGGGTCCTGGCTCCTTTGGCTCACAGCAGTGACTACCTTCTCCCTTGTAGCTGATACCCAGAAGGAAGCTGGTGTGAAGTCAGGAGCAGGGGTCCTAGCTGGCTTGCCAGCATGCTGGAGTCAGTTGTCCCCTACATGCCTTTAGGACTCAGTAGCAACAGGATCACTGCAGAGCCCTCTGCAAGCCCCAGGTCTGAAACTAGGGGTTGTGTCTCTGTGTGGGGTCGGTAATGTTAGGAGCAAAATAAAGAGCCTGGTTAGAGGCCATTTATCTATGCCAATATCTGGGGACACAGGCTCACGAGAAGTGGAGTCCCAGTTTGGCTAACAAGAGCCCTAGACTTGAGAGTAGTCCTCAACAGAACAAACTTTAAGTGTTGCTTTCCAAGCAGTTGTCATGTAAAGTCTGGAAACAAGGAGTGTGTTGGTCAGTATTCAGCTCTCTCTTTGGAAGCAGACTGGTTCTTGGAAGAAAAAAGTTGTCAGAGGATGTGAATGTTTCTGAAGAGGGGGTTGCCGAAATTCTGCTGGATTCAGTATCTCTTTGGTCTTTATCCAGCTCTGAGCTCAAAGGCAACACTTGTGATAATACATTTTCTTCACCATAGAGACAAATGCACCTCCTGAGGGAAAAAACAGTTGCTTTGACATTTCAGGCTGGGAAACCTGTCCTTGACACATGCACAGGCCCTGATACATGGTGTCTTGGCTTCACATGCTTACGGCTGTCTGGGAGGTTGGCACTGTCCCTGTTCAAAGGCAGTGGCATGCCAGCACTGCAGTGGCGAGGTCCCCAGCGGAGATGTTTGCACTGGCAAGGCAGCAGAGCATGGCAAATGCCATCTCTGTCATAGGAGAGGAAGTTCTCTGCATTAGCCACGGTGGTGTGCGCTTGCTCACCCGTGGTAAGGTATTTATGTTAGCAAAAGCCCCAGTGAGACAGGGGAGAAAAGAAACAGAGCTTATGTTATGTTGTGGCTGCCAGCAGTCACAAACTGCACTGTGGCAGGAAGCTGAATGTAAGAATCAACTGTTTTCAGACTTCTTCTAGGAGCTGTAGTCTTGATTTGCAGAGCTGCCAAAGACCCACAGTGCTTATGCTTTCAGCTGGATGGGGGAGTCGTTCTGGAAATCTGTCCAAGAGATTCAAAATCGAGCCCCTGGCTAGTAACAGTACCGCATGACTAAATATTGGTGTCCAAAGGAATAGATAGCACAGAAAAAGTGACTGGGCACAGAGGTGGCTGTGCTGGAACATAAATCATTAATATGAGAGATAAGGTGAAGCACAAATAAGGGGAATATTCGTATTCTACAGTATTGCTCCTGTGCTTCTGCAGCCATAGTCACCATTTCATAACACTGGCTGGCCAAGACTCTGTAAAAACTCAACCCAAACAAATGTACTCTTGGCTTCAGTGGTGAGGCTCTGATAGTTTTGGAGAGTTCAATAGAGCTAGCTTTACTGCCCATTTGTGCTTCTTCACCACTATAATTCTTCTTCGGCAGAATAAGTGCTTACTGACTATCTGATTATAGAGCTGAGGTTATGGGCCCATAAAACGAGAGGACACTAAGAGATAATCTCTACATGTGACAGCAAGATGAGCAATCACATCCAAACACAAACTATGCCATTAGTATTACTTACTTTTAAAGCACCATTATCCTTGCATTGTTCTCTCTCATTAACAATTAGTCATTCAGACCCTTGAGAACTTTAATATGATAATCCCTACAAGCTCATCAGGCAAATCTCACACGGTCGTGATGTTCCATGCAAGATTTATAAGACGGAACTGGCTGGATGCGAATGTGGGAGTAACGGTCCGTAAGCAAATGTGACATAAAAAGAAGTCAGCCAGGAAAGCTGCCTGCTGAACTCAGAAAGCCTGGCTGTAGTGGGAGATGCTGTTATTTTAAAATGGCTTTCATCTGTTGGGGTGGAAGGGAGTCATTTTGCCATAGAAGAAGCAACTGCATGATATCCATGGTATTTACACACTGGTCAATGAAAGCCAGCCCCCAGTTTTGAAATTGTGTAGCTGTATGCGTTTTCTATTTGAATGCTCTGTTAGGAGAGCCTGTGCTCCTCCACTCCCTCCCCCTTCTTTCCCTTCTTTTCAGCAAAAAGAGACCTCACCAACAAAGAGAAAATAGATTGAATGCTCTTGCGTCCAGACTCTTTCAAGCAAAGCTTGAGAGAGACTTTGGCACATAATGTCTCTAACATTATGTTCACTGCCCTTAGAAAGCAATAACCTAATACATTCTGCTGGCAGTTAGCAAGTGCAGTGATTTCAACACAGATGAGAGAAGAGAGGACAAAGAAAGAATATGCTTAGAGCATCCCTTTCACTATGAACCTAGGGGCCAGCTGGAGTGTTTACAAAGCTTTAAGGCCAGCCAGCAGGGAGTTGCAATAATCTAATTTTAATTATGTGACAAAAGCATGAAGAATCATTTCAAGGGCTAACAGAGGAAAATGGTTACAGCCTGCCAATACTCCTTAGATGGTAAAAGAAGACAAGTTAACTCACAGAATTTAGTTGTTTCTCAAAAGACTAAATGGGATCTATCACAACTCCCAGCCTGCTGTTGTTAGAGAACAAACTGGTTGCCAGAAAAAGGCTTTAGATGTCAAAGAAAGTTCCCAAGAGGCATGTAGGAAAAGCAGCAATACCTCTGCTCCTCTTATTAAATAAAATTTATACTCTACCATCAAGAAAACAAAGTCCCATAATCACTTTAAATTGGCTGATATGAAATGCTGTGTATACAAATATATGTATACTATACATATGTTTAATAGGTATAAATTGATAGACCTTCAGTCTGAGTTCTCCAGGATGACACTAATAAGACAGCTGTGTTGCTGTCCTAAGCAAAGCACAGAAAGGAAAGGAGAGGGAAAGAGAAGGAGAAGGAGAAGG
>VZRV01003105.1:620131-637527 GCA_013398115.1 Falcunculus frontatus | reverse complement strand
TTCCAGCCTCAGGAACCCCAGTGGTGGAATCTTTGCCCAGAAAAGAGAACAGGTGAGTCAGGAGAGCCTTCTGGGACACTTTTGGGCATGGTTGGGCAGGGATGTGCTGCAGGAGGAAGGCTGTGAGAAACGAGCAGGCAGGAGAACTTCCTGAGGAGCTGTGGCTGCCCCTGGATCCCTGGCAGTGCCCAAGGCCAGGTTGGACATTGGGGCTTGGAGCAGCCTGGGACAGTGGAAGGTGTCCCTGCCCATGGCAGGGGGTGGAAGCAAGATGGGCTTTAAGGTCTGTTCCAAGCTGAAGTATTCCAAGGTTTTCTGGAGCAGTTTTCAAGTGGCCAGTGAAGGTTTTCCCAAATCTCTCCATTTTTTCTGCTGCTCTTTGATCTGCTGGTGTTATCTGGGAGAGGCTCCACCCAAACCCGGCTCACCCCAGCACACAGTGACACACTCAGCCCCTGGCTTCTTCTGAGACGACCTCCTCTGGGAGAGGAATCCCTGGGATCATCCCCTCACCTCACTCCCATCCTGAATTTAGAGCTCCAGGAGCGCTGGGACACCACTCCCAGGGATGCACAGGGGGGGTTATTGAGGTGTCTGTGCAGGGCCAGGAGCTGAGCTGGCTGATCCCTGTGGGTCCCGCCCAGCTCCAGAGATTCTGTTCCATGATCCTATGATCATTCTGGGAATGCCTCCCTCCTGGAGGGATGGAACTCTTCTCCTAAACCAGTCCTTTATGGGGAGCTTGTGGAGCTTCATGCAGAAATCAGCACTACTGCAAATAAAAACCCTGGTCTGGGCTGTTCTGCAGCACCAGGGGTCACCACAGAAACCTCTGATCTGTGGCGTTTCCTCTGTGTGTCCTGGGTTCATGCTCTGCCTGGGGCAGGGGACACTGCAAATATTGGAGTTTCACTGGAGAAACAGGGAATTCTCCCACTCCTGTGGAATGCAGTGTGTGACCTGCTGTGGAAAATCTGGGAAGAGCAGACAAATGTGGGCCTGTCTGTGCTCCCATGAGCCTTGGTTGAGGAAAAGCTCAGAAATTAGAAATAGCAGAGGCTTTCTGATCACTGAAACAAGAGCTATTAGCCATGGGAAGTTAAAATTCCAACTTCTGAGCTGAACACTGAGGAGTTCAGAACATCGTAAAGAAAAGAAACGCCAAAAATATTGAAAAATGGAAAATATTAAAACATTTTGAAAATGTTCTAAGGCATTTTAAGGCATTTCTTGAAGCTGCTGAGTTGATATTTTTGATGGTAGCATCTGACAACCCAAAAGCTCTGAAACTTGCTGAGAAAAAGTGGAATTCTCTTAAACCGTCCCGACAGCCACAGGGAAACTTTATCCCTGGCATGCTGTCCTTGGAGATTTTTGAGGAGGAGATGGCGAAAGGTGATGAATCAGCATCAGATTTTCCAGCTGTGCCATGATTCTGGCAATATCCCAGAAAAATAACCTCAGGATGAATCAGGGTTTGGAATCCCAGGGCCAAGTCCAGGCCTGCTGTGCAGGAGGAGTCTGTGTGTGTGACACCAAGCAGGAATTTGGCTGCTTCCCAGCCTGGTTCCTTGCATATTTAGGAGCGAAACATCCAGAATTTGATGTTGGGATGCTGGAAAACACCACCTGTGCTACTCAAGGCTGGCTACTGCAGCCCTAAAAAAAGCCAGGCAGGGTTTAGACGAGCAGGAAACCGGGAAAAAAATGATGGCACGAGGCAGAGTGGCATCAAACTGTCCCCAAATGTCCCACAGAGACCAAGGTGAACATCTCATGTTCTGTCAGCCCCGCTGATTAAGGGAACCTGTGGAAGTGGCACCCGAGATCTTGAGAGCCAAAAGTTGATTTTTTTTTTCCTCAAAGGGTGTAAAATATCTGAGAGCATGTGGTCTGTTCAAACAGAACTCCCCACTCCGAGTCCCCAAAATTCTGGTGAATTAAGGGAAGCAGCCACACCTGGGTTCTGCCCCATGAACAAAAAGCCAAGAGAAAATTTTCAAGTTTCCCTCAGCTTTTATGATCTAACTCTACCTGTGACTAGGGGAAAAAAGACAAAAAAATGTCAAAATTTAGTGAAAATATAGTTCCTTAAGAGGTTTCTGCCTCCTGGCTTTCCCCAGCATCCAGGTCAGACACGGATACAAAGCTCAGCTAGCACAGGAACCAACATTTCCAGTCACATGCAGCCAAAATATTACAGAATAAAGATGCTCCGGGGTTAATTTTGTGGTTTTATTTTAGCTTTAGTTTTTTTTCTCCAAATTGCTGAGAACCCCAAACTTTCATGAGCGGTGAACAGACCTAAACCCAAACCCAAACTGGACTTTTTTCCTCCCGGTGGAACAAACTCCCCAGGCTGGCGATTTTCATCTGGGCTTCCT
Organism: Falcunculus frontatus; assembly: GCA_013398115.1. Classification (NCBI taxonomy): domain Eukaryota; kingdom Metazoa; phylum Chordata; class Aves; order Passeriformes; genus Falcunculus; species Falcunculus frontatus. The sequence goes on along the minus strand of VZRV01003105.1, from coordinate 635,143 downwards.
CAATTATAGGATTTTTCAGGCTCCCTCATCTGTTCCCAGCTACATCCTGTGATTCCCAGCGCGCTCTCAATCTGGCCAGCACAACTTCCATGTCCTTATCAGTGACTCATCCGCACACTGGAAGATCTTAAGAGTGAATCACATCTCCCTGTTTGCCGAATTCCTGCCGCTGCCTGGGGAGGAAGGCTCAGGCTGATGGAGCAGAGCTCAAGGCAAGAGACACTTTGATGTTTTAGGGACTTTAAGAGGGTAGGACTCCTCCAAAAAAGGATATAATCAGTTTATTAAATCCCTCTGAGTCTGCTGTCGAGCAGCGACACCTTAAAACTCACCCTTGAGTTTTTCAGGCTGCACATGAGGTAAATTGAAAATGTTTGGGTTTTTGAAGCTGGCATTTAAAATATGTTGGAGCAGCTCTCTGTCACATCAGCTCCGTGGAGGAAGTGTCACTCAGCACGACGGGCCACAGGCTGCGCCTATAAATTGTCTGAAATCTTCCCTTTCAGCTGTCAGCTGACAAATCCAAACGGGAATTACATAAATACCAGTCCTACATTAAAGCCTGAACACAGGGCTCCTGTCTGCTGACGTCTGAGAGCTCCAAACACAGCGAAACCACACGGAGTTAATGGTAATTGAGATCATATGGCTTTTATCAAAGCTTCCCCCAGAAAAGCAGCTTAAGGGAAAAATCCTTAAATGTGTGTCTTGACCACAGTCTAGCGATCTCCTTCCGCATTGGAGCCTTTAACTAATTTGTTGGGTTAATTACTGAGGCCCAGGAAAGTTTGCAAGAGTGATAACTGCCTATTCTTTGATTGCTGATCATTCCATCCAGCGGGCTTCGGGAATTAAAGATCATCCCCCGAGTGCAAGATGCGAACCTGGGGTTTCGGTCTGTGCCTAACACTGCGCTGACAGCCAAAAAGCAAAGCAGCCCCTGGAATCGCTGCGTCAGGGGAGTTCACGGCAGCCTAGAGAAAACTGGGATTCAAAATGGGCCCAAAGTGAGGTGAAGGAGAGGTGGAGGGGGTTCAGAGGCTCGTTAGGCAACTCTGATGTGCCACACTCTCCTACCTTTAATTGGAGGGGTGGTGGAGCTCCTGCTCCACATCCATCGCCGGAGGAATGACCAGAAGGTCAAACAGGAGGGAGAGGCGGGGGAGGAGGAGGAGGAAGTGGTAATTGAGGAGCCAAGAGATGATTGTGAAAGTGCTCCGAGGAGTCTGAGTGTCTGGCGAGATGCAGGGAGAGCCGAACAGCGGGGCAGGGACAGGCTCCTGCTTCCCTCCCAGCCCACAGCAGTGCCACTGCTGAGTGCCCCAAAGCATGCCCCGTGCTTAATTAGCCGTGGTTCATTAGCCACGGTTAATCAGCCGTGTTATCTATGCCCGTGTAACGGCAGAGATATTGGCCATCCACACACTCACACCTCGGTTTTCCAGGGATGAGTGGGAATGAGAAGCCAACACAAAAACCATGGAGCAGTTTGAGGACCTTCCTTCTGCTCTGACTTGGTTTACAGAAGGTTTTCTCTGTCTCTCCTCCATTATTTATAAAATGGAGCATGTTTTATAAATGTTCTGCAATAAATCCCCAGGGCTAGGCCAGGCCAGCCACCAGCACAACTTTGTTGTCCCCTGGATCCCTGGAAGTGCCCAAGACCAGGTTGGATGGGGCTTGGAGCACCCTGAGATAGTGGAAGGTGTCCCTGCCCATGGCACTGGCTGAGATTTAGGGTCCCTTCCAACCCAAACTGTTCTGGGATTGTACGGTTCCATGACATCAGGGAAAAAGGGGTAGTCAGTGCAGCATTTGTATGAATCAGGCCTTGTGTGATAGCCAAAGTGCAAAACCATCAAAACCCTCAAAGACTGCACTGGGAAACAGGGGTGGAAGGAGAATTTGGGCAATCAGACTGCAGATGGATGTGTCTGAGGCACAGAGGAGCTCAGAGAGCCCAGGGGACACCACGAGAGCAAAAAAATGCTGTAGGACGACACAAGAAACTTCAAGAGAGAGGAATCTGGAGTCTGAGGGTCACAGTTCAGCAAGGAGAGATGAATCCAGAGGAGCAGGGACCATGGAAAGGGTGTGAATGAGGAAAACCACACAGCAGAACTCGCGGGTTCCAGACTGGATCTGCTCCATAGGGGGATAGAGAGAGCCAGGCACTGATGGCAGCTCATGAAGACACTGGGTTTGTTCCCATGTGGAATATCCAGACTGGGAATGAAGTGTTTGCCCAAGAGGAAACCTGGCCTGTTCTCATCCCACATTTACAGCAACTCCCATGGCCCATTCCCTGGCTTTCAAAGGATTCTCTCAGATTTTTACATCACAGACTCAGTGAGGCTGGAAAAGCCCTCCCAGCCCATGGAGTCCAAGCTGTGCCCAATGCCCACCTTGTCCCCAGCTCAGAGCACTGAGTGCCACCTCCAGCCCTTCCTTGGACGCCTCCAGGGATGGCCACTCCAAACCCCAAGGCCTGAGCACCCTATCCAGGAAGAGCAACATTTAATTATTTGAAAGTTTCCAGAAAACAGAAGCAGCCTTACAGCTGGAATCCCTCTCCTGTTTGGATTATTTCTTTCCCCTTTAGAAAAGGAGGATGGAATACACAAAGAAAAAAAAAATGGGTGAGTTACCTCAGCTTTTTCAATTAGAGCAATTTCAGTTTTCCAAAAGAATAAGCAGTTATTAATATCGAATCTGGCTTTAATGAGGATTTTTTTGGTGGAACAAGTACCCTCATCACAGCCATGAAATATCTTTATAATGCAGCCCAGTTGCCAAGAGAGACATTACAATTACAAGGGAAGTATCTGAAAGTGTCTGCGTGGTATTTTTGGAGTTTCATTTGAAAACACAAAGCCACAGCAGTACATCCTTCTAATTCAAATTTAAAGGTAAGAAAATTCAATATTAAGTACTTTCTCCCACAACTGCTCCAAGACTGATATTCTGCTGCAAAAAACCATTCAGCTAATGGGTTTTTTAAGTGTGCACAGAACCTTAAAATGCTTACAGACTTTCCAGCTGTTGGCTTGGGAGCTCTTCCACTCTGCAGTGCCATCAAAGATGTTGGCAGACACAACACAAGCACACTTGGAGACCCGGATCAGAGCTTGGATAACTGGTCGAAAAGGGAAAAGGGAAAAGGGAAAATGGAAAAAACCCCCCAAATTTGTAGTGGTATTGAAGAGTTGGTTTGAAGTCAGAGAATCCCAGAATGGTTTGGGTGGGAAGGGGCCTTAAAGCCCATCCCATCCCATGGGCAGGGACACCTTCCACTGTCCCAGGCTGCTCCAAGCCCCAATGTCCAACCTGGCCTTGGACACTGCCAGGGATCCAGGGGCAGCCACAGCTTCTCTGGGCACCCTGTGCCAGGGCCTGCCCACCCTCCCAGGGAACAATTCCTTCCCAATATCCCATCTAACACTCCTGATCACTCCTTTTATCACACAGTTCTATCGGATCTTCCTGAGTGTTTTTCCAGGCTAAGATCCTTCCCCCAGCCTCTCCCGTAGCTCCACTTCTGCTGATTTTTGTGTCTTCCCACAGGAGTCCTTCCCTCTCAAAGCCCATTTGCATCCCAGGGGAGCTGCCCCTCAACTGCATCCCCCTAAAAAACTTGGGGGGATAAAACTTGATGTCATCAACAAACTTTTCTACCCCGTGGTTCTCCCACTTATTTCTCAATGCACTGAATCCTTGCTCAAATCCTTTAACCACCTGTTGGTGACATCTCTCCTTTCCAAAGGCTGGCTGCTCACTCCTGCTCAGTTTTTCCTGCCTTTAATTAATTATAAATGTAAATACCTTCCCTCTCATCCCACAGCACTTTTAGTTGCCAAACCCAAATATTTCAAGTATTTCAAATCTGTATTAACTGGGATTTGGGACACACATGGGGCTTCCCTGAAAGAGACGAAAAAATGTGAGACTGAATGTGCCTCCACTGGCTCTTCCCAGAAAGATGAAGTTTATCAAAGCCTCAGCTAAGCCTGGCCTAGAGTTTACTTGACTGAGGGACCTTACCTAGACCTGGCTTTGGAGCTGAAGGAAGAAAATCTACTTTTAAATCACCATTTTCCAGAACATGTAGTTCCCCTTTGGAAACCGAGGTGGCAACAACAGATCTGGGAGCATTTGCTGCAGTATGAGAAGGCTGAAAGAACCCAAATTATCCTTGCTCTGAGGGGCTGGCATCCCTTTGATATTGCTCAGGTTTTCTGGAAACGGTACAAAACTTCATGAGCCGTTTGTGGGGCTCCAACAGGATGGAGCCCTTTCTCTTGCCGGCCCCAGGACTTGTGCAATTAAAAACCTGCAAGCATTGTCTTTTCCTTTTCCTTCCTCATTTAAAGGCACCATCCTTCTCCTTCCGTTATCCTCCCTCCCCTCCTGCCCCTGGCGATTCGTTAAAGGCCCAGTTCAGACTTTGTTGTTCTCCTGGGGAGCAGCCCATCAATCCCAGCTGCTGGGAACAGGACACAGGGGCTGGAAGCGTTTGGGGGTTGCATTTTTGGTGTTCAAGCTAAGCCCCGTCGGCTCCAGGCGCATGGAGATCTGGGTATTGCCTTCACATCTTGTCCTCACACAGAAATCCACGGGAGGGAGAGGGTGGGAATGCTTCTCCCAGATCGATTGGGATCAGAGCTGGTGGGGAGATCTCTTAGGGCCTCACAAGTGTCGTGCTGGGTCCAAATCACTGTTTCAAATGTAGCGGTGGGTGATAAACCAAGTAATATTTGGGGGGCAAACAGTCCCTACACCCAGCTAGAAACCCCCTCCCAGACAGCTGGTGTGCAAATGGACTTATCCCAATTATATCTGACTAATTAACCTTATTTGACACCCCTGAGAAGGGAGATGGGAACGTCTGATAACGACACTCCGCGAGTTAAGATAACAAGGGCTGATAATCACACAATCACTGAAGAGTTTGGGTTGGAAGGGACCTTGAAGATCAGCTCATCCCACCCCTGCCATGGGCAGGGACACCTTCCACTGTCCCAGGCTGCTCCAAGCCCCAGTGTCCAACCTGGCCTTGGGCACTGCCAGGGATCCAGGGGCAGCCACAGCTTCTCTGGGCACCCTGTGCCAGGGCCTGCCCACCCTCAGAGCTAACAATTCCTTCAATAAATCCAAACTAAATTTCCCCTCTGTCACTCTGAACCCATTCCCTGTGTCCTGGCACTCCAGTTCCTGCTGCAGGGTCCCTCTCCAGTTTCCCTGTGTCCTTTCAGACCCTGGAAGGAGTCGGGAGGTCTCCACACAACCTTCTCCTCTCCTGAGCAGCCCCAGCTCTCAGCCTGCCAGATTTCTCACCTCCCTGAGAACTGCTGAAGGTCTGTCTGAGACTCAAAACCTGGGCAGTGAAGTGTCGGATCAAGTTCAACATCGATCGTGGAAAACAGAGCGTAAGGGAAACAAAATTCCAACCACCTCAGCACCCTCACAGGGGAGAATTTCTTCCTAATATCCGACCTAGCCATGCCCTCCATCCATGGGAAGCCATTCCCCCTTGGCTCCAGGCCCTGTCCTAAGTCCCCGTCTCCCTAAACCATAAAATATTATAAATGCATATTTATATTTGTATATAAATACAAATTCGGGTGGATTCCTTTGGCTCTCCAAAGGACAATGCAGAACATCCCCCTGAAGCTCTGCCACCACAACCTTGTTCATCTCATCCCCAAATGAATCTGGTGATGTGAGCCTGACTCCAAGGGCTCCGTGCTCGCAGTGTTCTAAATGGACTTGATTTAAATTGGTATTCAATGAGGGAAGTTAATCATTAATGATGTCCCTGTGCCTGAAATCGAGCACAGACCCACAGGCTCCCTGTTTCCCATGCTTGTGCCATCATGAGATGGCAAACAGGGCTCTGAGAGAGTGGAAATGTAGGATAAAAGAAAAAAAAAAGTAATTTATGTGTTTTAGCTTAGGTGCTGGGTAAAACTGAGAGGCTTTTAATGGTGGAGATGAACATTCTCATACCTAGCCCTCATCCAAACACTCTCCCAATGGGGCCCTAAACACAAAGTGGATCAGCTGAATATACAATCCCCCATCCCTGTATTCCCTAAACAGCCTAAAATCCTATTCCATAAGGAAAAAGCAAACATTTTCCCAGTATCTCCCTGTTTTTAACCAGTGACTTGTGCACTCTGTCACCGACAGGATAAACGCAAAGGGCTGGATGCCAAGCACAGGCACAGAGACAAAGAATTATATTTCAGGCCTAGCCAGCCCGAGGTGTTTAAATCAGAGCAATATGTGGCAGGAATCAGGTGTTCTTCAGTGTTTAAATCCCCCCACAAACAACCCCACAACCAAACTGACCCCCCCTCATCAAACCCCTGATTTTTATCTTGCTGCCCCTCACAAAACTGCCACAAAAACTCAGCCTTCCCTGCCCCCGCCAAGCCATTTGATATCAAACCAGCTCTGACTGAACTCCTGCTTTCTGTTAGGACCCGAACACTGCTGTGACATTGCTTCTGCAGAGACCCAGCCTCATCCCTCTTTCCCATTAACTTGATTAATTGTTTTTCCATTTGTATTCTTTGTGATGTTCCTCCAAACACTCCACAAATTATCTGGCCTGTAGAAAGCCAGAAGTTGTTTGGCTTTTTTTATTTTGGTTTTTTTTTTCTTTTTTTTTTCCCTTTCCCCCTCTTCGTCTTTAAACTCTGAGTGCAGCTTGGGAGACTTTAGATCTGCCATTAGTTTTAACTGCTCAGCATAGACCTGCTGGCACCACTGAGGAGAGGGAGGGCTCCGAGGATGCTCCGGTGTCCCCGGCCAGCACAGAGCCAAAGCCACCCCTGTTATTAGTGCTCCTGAGCCTAAATTTCCCATATTATCAATCATTAAAGCCTGGCTCCAAATCCAGGCTGCTCCGTGGGTCAGGGAGCTCTCCCTGAGCTCATTAACCACGCTGGGCACTCATTTACTCCTCCTGCAGCGACCTTTCCCTAATGCACGAGGCGGGGGGAAAAATGAAATGCAGGTGATTTTTTTGGCTGGGGAGGGGTTGGGGTGGCTGCTTGATCTCCCAAATAGAAGCAGCAGGAGTGTTTTGCTTGTCAAGAGGACAGTAATTCTTCAAATCCCCCTCGAGAGATAATGAGTGGCAGCGCGCCGCTTTTGATCTGTCACAATTACGGAATGAAAAGGGAGCGGATGCAAAGCTGCTGTGCCACGGGAAGGTCACCGCTTTAAACACGCAGGATTCCCTCTGTGGCTAATCCCAGCTTGTCCCCAACAGCACAGGCTATTTTTAGGCACAGCGGCGGCCCCGTTACACATCCTGGCCCTATAAAAGCAGCGCCTCTCTGGTGCTTCTCCTCCAGGGCAGCTAATGAGTAGGTAGGGAAATGCTGGCTCCGTGCTTTGCACTTCCATGCTATTCCAGGGAAGGACAGCGGGAACGTCTCCTCTCTGGCGTCAAACAGTCCCCCCGCAGCACCCAGGCAATTTCAATTATTACAAGGCAACGGTACGAGTATGAAGCCCGGCACAAAATAAAGTAATTACGCTTAATTGGCAGCCAAAGAAAAAAAAAGCCGAAGTGATGGCCTGAGCCTCACTGCCTTAGATGTAGCCTTTTGTTGACTTAACACAGGACAGGTAGTGAATGAAACTTCAAAGTGTAAGCAGCTAAATTACTGCTTAATTAGTGGAGGCCTAGGCAAAAACACAGCAGAGAAACAACAACAGCAACAAAAAACCAAGCAAAAAAACCCAACAAACCCTCAATTTTCTGCTGTCAAAGGTTTTGAGGCAGAGATCCCTGTCTCAGAGAGGCCCTGAAATTCAGGATTATTCCACTAAGTGGGTGTTTGTGTTCAAAAGTGAGTTTCTGTTAATGCAGGGCTCTCCAAAGGTGCTGGATCAATCCTGACAGCGCCCAAAAGGGACTTGGGCACAAACAAATTCCTGGCTCACAAATCTCACCGGCCTGGCAAGCTCCGAGTCCACATTGTGACTCCTTTGATCCTCTGATCTGCCCCTCCCAAGGAACCTTCCCTGGGGAGACAGCTTTGCCAAGTCAGAAATGATGGGAGATATAAAAAAGTAGGTCTAGGAACACTGGATTTTTGGGTACAACCTCTCTTGGGTTTGCTGTTGCATATCCAGGATTTCAGAGTTTGCCAGGGCCCCCTCTGGAAGCCTCTGATGCTTCCATAAGCATCTCACTGCTTTATCACATGAATAAATGTGTAAAACAAGAGTGGGTTTGAAAAGCAAATTGAGATGTGTTTTCTGTCACCTCTGGGATAGCAGGGGAGGGGGAATTCTGCCCCTCTGCCCCTGTGCTCAGCTGAGACCCCACCTGCAGAGCTGCCCCAGCCCTGGGGCCCAGCACAGGGAGCACCTGGAGCTGCTGGAGAGAGCCCAGAGGAGGCACCAGGATGATCAGAGGGATGGAGCAGCTCTGCTGGGAGGAAAGGCTGGGAGAGCTGGGGGTGTTCAGCCTGGAGAGGAGAAGCTCTGGGGTGACCTCATTGTGAGCTACAAGAAAGATGGAGAAAGACTCTTGACAAGGGCTGGAGGGACAGGACACAGGGAATGGCTTCCCAGTGCCAGAGGGCAGGGATGGATGGGATATTGGGAAGGAATTGTTCCCTGGGAGGGTGGGCAGGCCCTGGCACAGGGTGCCCAGAGAAGCTGTGGCTGCCCCTGGATCCCTGGCAGTGTCCAAGGCCAGGTTGGACATTGGGGCTTGGAGCAGCCTGGGACAGTGGAAGGTGTCCCTGCCCATGGCAGGGGTGGCACTGGATGGGATTTAAGGTCCCTTCCCACCCAAACCAGTCTGGGATTCTGTGGTTGCTCTCACCCCATTTCTCACACACATCCGATAGTCCCCTCTCCCCAGAGGATCTCAGATTTGCAGGAGACTCCACAGCCAATTGAGCCTTTGTTTCATCTCTCTGCCTCCTTCAGGTATTTCCCAGTGAGAACAGCTGGAAGACAAAACAACATCTCCTGCAAGGATTTCTGCCTGGCTCAGCTTTTCCCTCAGCAGCCCCTGATGATTCTGCCCGTTTTATCTGCCCTTCCCACCCCTGTTGCCTGTCTCTCACACCTTTTTCCCTTTGATTCCCCCTCCCTCTCTTCTGTCCCTCCTGCTGGCTGTCCATCTCTCCAGAGCCAGGCTTTTCAGCCCCCTCTGAGGAGCTGCTTCACACTCCCCACCCAGCCTTGGTGGCTGAGATCAGAAGCAGTCCAGGAAGAGGTGAGAAGGAGGATCAAAACCTGCCACTCCTTCCTCCTAAATCCTTCACTTCAGCAGATATAGAGGACTAAGATAATTTTTTTTGAGGTGGGGAGCTGTGTCAGTCCTGTCCATGCCCTCCCCAACCGACAAAAGCAGCGAACAACCAAAAAATGCCATAAATTTGCTAGAAAACTTCTCATTCTCCGATTCCACGTCTCAAAACTGTGTGAGGTGCTCATTTTGGAGCAGCAGCTCCATATCCAGGAATTATTAAACACCAGCTTGTCCCAGAGTTTTTTTCTTTTGTTTGGCATGAGGAGACTGCACTTCTGGACTAAAACCACTCCCTCTAAGCTGGGCTTTAAGTGAGCAGGTGGATTTTTCCCAGAGCAAGCTGTGCTTTCTATCCACTGACTGAAAACACTCAAAACCCCTCAGCACTTGCATTTTGGCCATTTTTCCCAATATTTCTGCATGTGCAGCAAAAGGTTGGATATCAGGGAAAGGCTCTTCCCCCAGAGGGTGCTGGGCACTGCCCAGGCTCCCCGGGGAATGGGCACGGCCCCGAGGCTGCCAGAGCTCCAGGAGCGTTTGGGCAGCACTGCCAGGGATGCCCAGGGTGGGATTGTTGGGGGGTCTGTGCAGGGCCAGGGGCTGGATCCATGATCCTGATGGATCCCAGCTCAGGATATTCCGTGACTGACACCTAAACCCACCATGCTGAGGTTGGCAGCTGAATTGGGAATGCACAGGGATTGACACTCTGGGAATGGCTGTTTCCTCACCGAGTTTGGAGTTCTGCAAACAAAGTCCAGCTTTGAGAAAGAAAGAGAAAAATATTGAGAAAAAAATTACCTCCTCACCCTCTCCAGCTGAAATTTAGCAGCTCCAGTGTGCTGGGAGTGAGCTCTGGAAGCTGGGAAGCAGTTCCAGGAAAGCTTCCCTCAGTTCCTTGGTTCCAGCAGGGACACCAGAGGGAAATGCACATGGCCAGACTTCCCCGTGAGATAATGGGATTACACCAGCCCGTGATCAACTTGACTTTATTATTAATAAATAATTTAAAAGTTCAAGGATTTGGCAAGTTTTCAGTTATTTCATCTCCCTCACCAGTGCCAAGCACTCCCAGTTCTCCCACTCTGGGCAGGGTGCAATGTCCTGCTGTCACTTTTCCCACTGTTCCCTACACGGATGTCCACTGGGATTTTTTCCCAAACCCCCACCAATTTGCATTTTTTGCTGGAGATAACTTTAGAAGGAGGCACCTCCTCCCTTCTCTACCCCTCACCTGGACATTGTTTTCCATGGGGATGATGTAAAGACATAAAAAATTCACTTGACAGTCCCGTGTGGATCTCAGGACAGAGCTCAGCAGCTCTAATCTGCTCTCCAAAGATGAAACACAGCCCTACAGGGCACAATATCGTGTGTTATGGGGCCTTTTGCCTCCTGGAGCACTCCATAGCTGCACCTTTATCTATTAGGATTTATCTTTTACCAATAAAAGCGGCAGTGCTGGGATAATTCAAGGGTTTCACCAGAATCAATAGGATTTTCACATGGTTCTCTGCACTGTTCCTTTTTAGGGCAGTGTCAGAAAAAAAGTGAAATAGAGAGAGGGGAAGGCAAGCAGAAATTCAGCAGAATTCCCCCGACTTCTTCACCAGATAAGCAGGGCACAAAAACAGGCATTATCCTGAAACTGGATTTAAATTAGATTCCTCATATCTTTCAGCAAGACATAGAAATGATTCTTTAAATTATTTCAGATGAAATGCTACTGGAAATTCTGTGTTCCTGATACGATTCAGATTCAAATGCAGGGAGAGCTCTCACATTTCCCTTGCTAAGAATGTGTTCACCGAGGAGCAGTTGTCTTGGGAAAGGAGATAAGAGGCTGGAGAGCTCCATCCATTTTTCCCCAGGGACAGCAGTAGGAATACACCTGCTTGCACATTAATGAAGGGTTACAACATACTGGAGATGAGGAAAAATCCAGAGGTTGTAGCAAAGGATGCTTTTGACGACTCGAGTTCTTTTGGGAACTGTCTCGTGGCAAAACCTGGATGTCTGGAGGCAATTGCTACATCACCAGCTCCCTCTTTTTCCAGTGGCATGGAGCCATGGATTGGCTGCTGATTGACTTCATTTACAAATAATTACAGAGCAGCTGCCTCACCACACCATGGGTTTGTTTAAAACGAGACTGAGGTATTGGCTGTAGCACATTTTGAGTGAAAGAAATCCTGCAAAAATCAGAAAATCTCCGTCAAACCCCTCAACAATCCTCTCTCAAATCCGTGTGTAAAATTACAGGAAGATTCCATGTGTTTTAGCTCTTCAGGCTGCTGTTACAGCAAAGTATTCCCATTGTATTCCATTGAATCATGGAAGGGTTTGGGTTGGAAGGGACCTTAAAAATACAAAATTCCACCCCTCCCATGGGAAGGGACACCTTCCACTGTCCCAGGCTGCTCCAAGCCCCAATGCCCAGCCTGGCCTTGGACACTGCCAGGGATCCAGGGGCAGCCCCAGCTGCTCTGGGCACCCTGTGCCAGGGCCTGCCCACCCTCCCAGGGAACAATTCCTTCCCAATATCCCATCTAAAACTACTCTCCTTTTACCACCTCTTTTTTTTTACTTCCTAGAGCTAAAGAGAGAAGTCAAGTTTAGAGTCAAATTCCCGGACTGGTCTCCTGAAGGCTCAGGGAGCTTGGAGAGATCCAGAGTCTCCCACAGTTTCATCACAGCCGATCAGTGACAGATAAATCTGAGGTTCTTTCAGCAGAACCAGTCCTGAGCTTTCATAAAAACTGATTTTTGCTGCTCTGGGGAGGAGGGGTCAGGAATGTCCTCCCTGCCTTGGGAAGGGCAATAACAGGATAGGAACTGGGGAGAGGGCTAAAGAGACAGACCACCTTCTCTCTAGGGCTTCCCTGATGAAGAGCCAAGAGATTCCTTCCCTATTCACAAACTTGCTCCTCCCTCAGCCATTCCCTGCAGTTGGGACATCTCACTTGCTCCGAGGTAGCTGTTGGATGAAAGGAAGCAGGGATGGGATCGCCCCTGGCAGAATAACCCACTAATCCCAAGACATGACACAACAAACCCCTCATTCCCACTTCCCAGTTTCATCTACCTCCTCTCCCCAGGGCATTTGTGGGGCTGAGATCTTCATCCCTGGAACAGCCCAGCCTTTTCCACACAGCTCATGGCTCATTTTCCCAACCACAGCAATTTCACAACTCAGTTCCCCTTTCCTAACCTTGCTCAGGCTGCTCCTTGTTTTTCATCCCAAGGCTTTCGCATGTGCCTCCACTTTCCAGTTGGGAAATGATGGCCCGAGGGCCACCAAAACCACAGCTTTGGCTTTTTTCCTTGCAAGAGATTCATTCACCATCCCATAAATCTCAATATGAAGTAAGTTGAGCAATTATTTGTCCATTTTTAGAAGCATTCACCTGAATCATCCACACACGTGCCCAGGGCCAGGCAGGAAAAGTTTCCACCGTGCTGCTGGAAGGTATTTTAATAAAAGCTCCTAAATTTCTTTATTTTTTATGAAACAATATTAATAAATTAATAATATTTGGTTATTGTGAATAAATATGACAGCAGGTTTGCTCTTGGATATTTATAAATGCACTGGAAGGTCACGGAATACCAACATGGGTTGGGTTGGAAAAGACCTTCAAGCTCATCCTGGTCCACCCCTGCCACGGGCAGGGACTCCAGGACATCCTGGGATAGTGGAAGGTGTCAGGGTATGGAACTGGAGGAGCTTGAAGGTCCTTTCCAACCCAAACCATTCCCTATCCCGTAATTCCACACCCAAGAAATTTCAACAGAATTGGCACAACATAAAACCTCCTTGGAAAGGAGGAAGAGATTTTATGTGAAGCTGTTTGAAATGAAGATGATAATAACCCGTCTTCTTTCCACCTCAAACATTTTTTCCTAATTCATTTTTTAAAAATGTGATGAAAACAGCCCTTTTCTATCCTTTCTGAGCAGAACAGCTCAACGTTCAGCTGGAAAAGGTGATGTTCTACCAGGCGTTTTTATTCTGTATCCAGGAGGTCTTGGCCAGACTGTAGGATCCTGTATTGCACACCACATTTCCTGGAAGGAAGAACCAGCTGGAGTGAGTCCAGAGAGCTGCTCCTCCAGCATCCACCTGGGATAACCCCATCCATCCATTCCGGGTTACCTGAGAAGGGCTGGGCAGGGGACACACACGATAACCACCCTCCAAGTGATGAAAACCACCAGGAACCGGATCCCACATTCTGCAGGAGCAGGATAAGGAGCAACAGGGATATTTTAACAGAGACGTGGATATTGGGAGAGGTCCAGGAAAGTCTCCAGCCCTCTGCAACTCAGATGTTGCAAGAATCTCACCCACCTACAACTCGGTGAAGATTATTCTTCGATTCTCCAGCCCACCATGACTCAACTGTTTAAACTGTTTAAACTTTCTTTACCTCTTCCTAATCTGAATTCCTGAATGTGGGACACAAGGCATGGCTGCTTGTAAAGTAGAGCTGTGGGAGCAGATGCTTCTGGTGAATCAGTTCTCCTTCAAGCACAGGCCTGTAAAGCGAGAGGGAAGGATGAACAGCTCAGCCTGCCCTGGGAGCTTCAACTGCCAGCAGATCAGAGAATCATGGAGTATCCTGAGCTGGAAGGGATCCATAAGGATCATCAGCTCCTGTCCCTGCACAGACCCCCCAACAATCCCACCCTGGGCATCCCTGGCAGTGCTGCCCAAACGCTCCTGGAGCTCTGGCAGCCTCGGGGCCGTGCCCATTCCCTGGGGAGCCTGGGCAGTGGCCAGCACCCTCTGGGGGAAGAACCTTCCCCTGATACCCAACCTAAACTTCCCCTGGCCCAGCTCCAGCCGTTCCCCGAGTGCTGTCCCTGTCCCAGGAGCAGAGATTCGAGCTGCAGCCCCCTGTGAGCTCTGACCTCAGTCTCCTCCAGTGAACAATCCCAGTGCCCTCAGCCTCTCCTTGTATGGCCCTTCCAGACCCTTCCCCATCCCCGTGTTCCTCCTTTACACCCTCTCCAATGAATCTAGATCCTTTTATAACCCTTTGTTCCCCTCCCCACCCTGCCTTGCTAAAGCCACCTGAGCCGACCATCCCTAGGGATGACTTCCTGTGGCAAAGAGCTCCCAAGGTTGTCTCTGAGGGGCATCAAAGGCTGGGTGTGCTGGGAAGAGGAGAAGCACAGGTGTAAAGAGGAGTGCAGAGGTAACATTCCCATGGGATTAACCATCACTTCCTCCTTCCCAAGCGGGCTGCAGAGAACACGCAGCAAGGTGCCTGCGAGGGATGATTCCAAAGGTGTTTTCCTGAGCTGCTCACCCCACGCACATCCTTCCAATCACACAGCTCCAGCGAAGGGTTTGCTCTGAATCACTGACAGATTTCATATCTTACCACATCCCAATTGCGGGAAGAAATTCTGCTGGAATTTGACTGGGGTTTACAGAATGATACCAGAATCAAGATGCTGATAATTCCCTCAGGGACACTTTGTGGCCCTGGGGCAGACTCTCTCTTTTGTCACTGCGATATGGAAAGCCAGAATTTGAAGTGGTGGGTTTAGAAATGTGTCCCCAGCCAGGAAAAAGCCAGGGGAAGGAAACCAGCCTCAGGAAATAAAAAAATATTTATTTATTATTATAGTATATATAATATAAATATATGGTATACATTACATTGTATATATAATATATTATATAGTATATATTATATTGTATATATAATATATTA
>VZRV01003105.1:600101-619929 GCA_013398115.1 Falcunculus frontatus | reverse complement strand
GCTGTGCCAGCCATGGGGTGGCCACAGGCCCAGGGCAGGGCCCGTCCCCTGGGCTGGCCCTGCTGAGGGACCTCGAGGGCTGTGTCCAGTTCTGGGCCCTCCCGGCCAGAGAGCCCTGGAGGGGCTGGAGCGTGTCCAGGGCAGGGAACGGAGCTGGGGAAGGGGCTGGAGCCCCAGGAGCGGCTGAGGGAGTTTTTAAGCCAGGGAAAGTGCAGCTAAATCTTTCTGAATGCTAACAGTCCTTTTGCATTTCATCTGGCAGGTCTCAGGTGGATTTCAGCCTAATTACCTCAAAACAAACCTGCTCATAGCTGGGGAGCAGCTGTGCAGCTCTGGAGTACTCAGAGTTTAAGAAACCTCATCTTTTAAGTCTACAAAACCACGTAGTCCACAGAAATGCTTGATAGGAAACAATCAATGAATTCTAGTATTAAATGGAATTAGAAAGCTGCTTCCTGAATTGCAGCGAGGAGCTCATTGCCTTAAACCAACAAAACCTTTCCAAATTTTGCAGTGCAGAGCAGGAGCTGGATTTTGTATCTTGAAACATCCCCCTCTTCTCTTTTTCTTTCTTTCCTCCAGTACCTCCTTCCACCTCATGGATTGTGTTTAAGTGATCGTCATACCCTGTCTGCAATGCAAAAAAGTTTGTGCTGTCTGGTTTTCCACTTAATCACAGAATCCCAGGATCCCTGAGGCTGGAAAAGCCCTCCAGGATCACCCAGTCCAAGCTGTGCCCGATGCCCACCTTGTCCCCAGCCCAGAGCACTGAGTGCCACCTCCAGCCCTTCCTTGGACACCTCCAGGGATGGCCACTCCAAACCTCCCTGGGCAGCCCCTGCCAAGGCCTGAGCACCCTTTCCATGGAGAAATTCCTGCTGCTGTCCAACCTGAGCCTCCCCTGGCCCAGCCTGAGGCCGTTTCCCCTTGTCCTGTCCCTGTTCCCTGGGAGCAGAGCCCGACCCCCCCCGGCTGCCCCCTCCTGTCAGGGAGTTGTGCAGAGCCACAAGGTCTCCCCTGAGCCTCCTTTTCTCCAGGCTGAGCCCCTTTCCCAGCTCCCTCAGCCGCTCCTGGGGTTCCAGCCCCTTCCCCAGCTCCGTTCCCTGCCCTGGAGACGCTCCAGCCCCTCAGTATCCTTCTAGTGGGGGTCCTAAAATAGGGTCTCATCTCCTGCCTGGCAGATGTGGCCACATTTGGGCTTCATCTGTGACCTCTAGATCAGACTGAGGGCTCTCACCTGTTGTGTGTCATGACCTCCAGACTCACAGTGTCCTCTCAAAGTCTGATATTTATCTGATACCCATCCCAACCAGAGCAGTTTGGGAAAACCCCAGGGGATCTCAGAGCCATTCCACAGGGAAGGGACAACCTCTGTGCATTGCCACAGGTCTGGGAGCCAGGATGGAGCTGCCCTTACCTTTAGTCACATGTGATTGTGCCACTCTGGATTTTAGGCACCAGAAGAAATAAGAGAGATTGGGAAGATCAGGAATGTTTGGGCTGTGAAAAGAGCATGGAAATGCAGCTGAGGGGATATTGGTCAGCGAGGTAAATCGCTTTTTGCAGCTGCCAACCCTCTTGTTTTGCTGTTCCCATTTTACACCACCAGCTCAATCACCTCTGCCAGCCTTACACAAATACCTCAATTTTCTCTTCCGGGACTTCATCTCTTCTCCTTGTCTCCCACGCTTTGCCCAAACAACAGGAATAAATTATTCCATGGGATCTTCATGCCCATCTTTAGACATGACAGCACCAAAGACGCTTCTCACAGTCTTAGTGATGCACACAGCTAAACCTGAGTTACTGCTGAACACAAAACCACACACCAGCCTCATCTGAGGAGCTGCAGCACCTCTGGAAATCATGAACTGATCAGCAGCCACGGTTCAAGTTCCTTGTTTTCCTAGGAGCATTAATATTTAGGTCTTCCTGCCTGAAACATTTGGAAAGCCTCGTTAAAAAAGTTGTCGGACAAGCCAGGCTCCGCAGTGTCTGTTTGGAAATCCAGCCCTTTCCAGCACAGGAAAACCCACACATGGGGCAGAAAGGATAAAATCCACTTCAAAAGGAGCAACTGAGGGTTTCAGCAACACCCTGGTCCCCAAGTGGATCAAGCAAGCACAGGATGCACCATGACTGTGTTGGAAAAACACAAGGAGCAAGGCATGGCACTGATTAGCAGCTCTGAGGAGGCAGCACAGGGAATTTGTGCTGTTTGTGCAGCTTGAGTTTGGGTGAGGGGTGCTTAGAGGATGTGTCAGCGGTTGCAGGGGTTGGTGGGACACTCCAGGAGGTCAGCCCACCTTCCCAATGACCCTCCTTCAGAGCAGCAAGGCTCTTTGGCCTCAGAGACCCTTTGCAGAGGCTGATTTCTCACCGTGACACATCGCTGAGCATTGAAGTGGGGATTTGCACCAAACTGGATCAAGAATCCATGGAGATTTTGTCCTGGCAGCTGCGTAAGTGTGGAGACACACCTCTGGATCCTCTTGGAACCACGAACTCTGCAGTTGCTACTGAAATCTATGGCTCAGCTGATGAGTGGGAGCAGGGAATACCAGATTGGAGACGTCTGTATGCCAGAGGGTCATCAGAACTATCACAGTGAGGAGTTTCCTTGTCAGGAACAGCCCTGCAGCCTCTGTGGACTGCTGCTTGTGCCACCCCTGCCATGGGCAGGGACACCTTCCACTGTCCCAGGCTGCTCCAAGCCCCAATGTCCAACCTGGCCTTGGACACTGCCAGGGATCCAGGGGCAGCCACAGCTTCTCTGGGCACCCTGTGCCAGGGCCTGCCCACCCTCCCAGGGAACAATTCCTTCCCAATATCCCATCCATCCCTGCCCTCTGGCACTGGGAAGCCATTCCCTGTGTCCTGGCACTCCATGCCTTGTAAAAAGTCCTTCTCCATCTCTCTCCTCAGCTCCCTAAATGTCCTCAGGAAGTCACAACACATTCACTGGACAAGAGGGAAGGATGAACAGCTCAGCCTGCCCTGGGAGCAGCCAGCTCTGAGATTAAACCACAAGCAAATCAGAGAATCATGGAATATCCTGAGCTGGAAGGGATCCATAAGGATCATCAGCTCCTGTCCCTGCCCAGACACCCCAACAATCCCACCCTGGGCATCCCTGGCAGTGCTGCCCAAACGCTCCTGGAGCTCTGGCAGCCTCGGGGCCGTGCCCATTCCCTGGGGAGCCTGGGCAGTGGCCAGCACCCTCTGGGGGAAGAGCCTTTCCCTGATCTCCAGCCTGAGCCTGCCTTGGCACAGCTCCGTGTTCTTTTGAAGTTTGTTCAGTTTCTTCATTGAGAAGGTTTTAGATCCTACAACTGGCACATGAACCCCAGACAATTCCTGAGTCCTGATTTCATCCTCACAGACTCAGCTGTCTGAGCTGACTGCATTTACCTGGTGTTTCTCCATTTGAAACAAAGTTTGCTGGGTGTTTTTTTCCAAAGGAATTGGAAAGAGATGAAGGCAACCACCTGGAGAGCCAGGGGGATTTGTGAGACCTGTGGGCCAACCTCAACTCCTCTTTATCCTCCCTGCACAGGTCATCTTTGTCTTGGGGGTCCCCAGACCTGCATAACGCCCACAGAATTAGGAGCAAAGTAAGAAAGAAAATTTCGTTTAAAATAGATCCCATTTAAAAGGAATTCAGTGGCAAATCCAGCAGTGTAGGAAGAATGACTCTGCAAATAGCTATTAGGAATTAATGGTCAGACTTGATCATCTTATGGTCCTTTCCAACCTAAAAAATTCTATAATTCCATGATCCCTTCCTGGAACAACCTTGTTGTTAAGAGCTTTTAGATGTTCTAAACACATCCTGATATGGAGATTTTTACAAAGAAAAAGTAAAAGTTGGAGACAAAATAAACTCTGTTGTTTTTTTTTTTTGTTATTAGGAAAACCACCTAAACAAAGCTTAGGCAAAACAGGGAGGTGCTAAGGTCTTTATTTTATCAAAGCCAGACTGATAATTAAATTATTAACAGTGCTTATTTTCATATTAAGTATTGACTCCACTGACCTCTAGTCACCCACATATGTTTTTTGAGGCTGACCACTCATCTTCTGCCATAAAAGGATTTTGATCGAGTTTATTAAAATGGATATTATTTTTCTTGCCAGCTAAGGTGGTTGAATTTTGCTGCTGGCTTGGATCAAGCTGCAATTTCAGCTTCCCATTTTATAAAAACTGGACTGCAGCAGTCAGAACTCCTCACTGCTTTCTTGGCACGGCAGGGCAGCAAATTCCTTCATCCCCGAAGTGACTGTCAAGATCAAATTTAATCTCGGGAGAAGTAAAGGGCACAACTCAAGCCAGGCAATATAACAGACCTCTTCTTCCATGTTTTCCTTTTTCTCCTGAGCTCCTTCAGCACTACAGTTTCCTGTAAGAACTGGAATTCATCTCTGAAAATACTGTCTTCACTGATAATCTTGTAAAATGTTTCTGCAGTTGGTTCTCAGGCAGAACAATTCTAATTTTTTAAATTAAGATAACCAACTATCACAACTCCAACTGTAATTAAGTCCTTTGTAAGTTCCTAATCTTTGTTTGTAGACTTGTTGTCAGGGCCTTCCTAAATTTGCCATTCTCCTTGTGGTTCATGTATCAAAGGCAAACATCTTGTAGGAATATTCTGGAATTTTTAAGCAAGGAATGTGTGGCTAATTCACCGCTAAAGCACAGCCCCCTGCATGTGGGGAAAGCACAGGCGGTGCTTTTAGGGTCCTGCATCCATGGACATGAGGGCAGCTTGAGCCACGTGATGATCCTGCAGCCTTCCAGCTGAGAATGATGTCCCAGAAGCAGCCAGAAGATAAGGAAAGTCTGGGAGAGCTGAGATTGTTCAGCCTGGAAAGGAGAAACTCAGGGGTGAGCTCATCGTGGCCTCCCAGTGCCTGAAGGAGCCAACAAGAAAGATGGAGAGAGACTTTGGACAAAGGGTGGAGTGCCAGGACAGGGGGAATGGCTTCCCACTGCCAGAGGGCAGGGATGGATGGGATATTGGGAAGGAATTGTTCCCTGGGAGGGTGGGCAGGCCCTGGCACAGGGTGCCCAGAGAAGCTGTGGCTGCCCCTGGATCCCTGGCAGTGTCCAAGGCCAGGTTGGACATTGGGGCTTGGAGCAGCCTGGGGCAGGGGAAGGTGTCCCTGCCCATGGCAGGGGGGGCACTGGATGGGCTTTGAGGTCCCTTCCCACCCAAGCCATTCCATGATTCTGTGATTCCAGTGCTGGGTTTTGCCACGTGTCAGTTGTCACAGAATCATGGAATGCCCTGCCTTGGAGGGGACCCACAAGAATTCCAGCTCCTGGCCCTGCACAGGACCACCCCAAACTTTTGTACTGTTTAAGCTGGTGCTTCCCTAAACCATCACAGTCCTTCTCCAACCCTCCCAGCCATGCAGTACCTGCCCCAAACCCTCACACCACACTCCTGCAGCATCCCAATTCCCAGCTTTCCCAACCTGTGGGCTGTGCCCACAGCACCTGGATTGCTCCAAGACTGATTTCGAAACACTCCCGGAATTTCCATCCTGCCATTCCACGTGTTGGCTGCACCCCTAAACTACAACCAGCCCTCCTCAAAGCAGGTTTGGGGCTGTCCACAGCTGTTGCTCCTGTTCCCAAATCCAGCTTGGATATCTCTATTCTGAGTCCAGCCACATTCAAGACACAGAATTCGGGGTGAGAATGGGGGAATTTGTCACAGGTCAGAGGGGATTGAGACCAGGCCACTCCTCAGCATCAAACAGCTGCCTTGGGGATTTTCAGCACACATGGGCTGCTGTTATCCTCTGGGAGACTTTTTGGAAGTGGAGGCTCATTAACATCAGGGCAGGCTGCAGCATCTGGCCACAAGAACATCAATTATCTGCCTACCAAGTTCTGCAGGAGCAAACAAAGGCAGGCTTCCAGCACTCAAACCGAACGGGTTTGTAAAAGAAATCGGCTACAAGCTCAGGCAGCCGGTGCCAAGTCAGCTCTGTGTTCACCAGGTTTGCTACAAGAAACAGAGGAAATGGGGGTTTGGCTTTCTAACAAAGGAACATCCTTTGGGACCTAAAGAAAGAAAAAAAAAGATTTCCTGTCTGCCACTTCAACTGAGGATGCAGAGCTGCTCTGGAGAAATCTTTTTTTCCCTTGGAAAAAAGTGACGCTGCTGTATTTACCCTTCCTTGAATCACTGCATCTTTCTGCACTCAATTTCCATCGGCTCTGCCTGGGGACAGCTCTGTCGAGGCTGCTGTAATTGGAAACAATTCAAAAGGAAACACAGAGGAGTTCCATGGAAGCCGTGCTATCATTCAGAAGCATCCCAGCAGCTGGGAGCACCTCGGAGATGTTCCTGAGCCTTGGGAGTTAGAGGCACCCAGAGTGGTTTTTAAAAACAGGGGAACTACCCAAGGGAAAGAAAATCTGCAGCACAGGAATGAGCTGCACCTACTCCCAAGGAATTCCAGGGTTTGAGTTGTTCCTCTCCACTGTCAGGAGAATAATGGGAACTCATCCCTGGAAGAACTAAAATCCACAGCCAAAGCCTTGACTGCAGACACGTTGCTGACACCACTGCCATGATTTAGGTGCTGAGCTCACTGAACTTCATCCTTTGCTGCTCTCCAGTTCCTCTTGCTGGCAGTGGGATTTTTGGGGGAAAGCAGAAAGCTATCCCAAAGGTAGAAAAGAAGGATTTTTGGCACTGGCTTGAAGCAAAGATAAATCAGCCCCCAACTTTGAGATGCTCCAGAAACATGGCCACAGCGGCGATTAAGAACCTCTTCATTGCCAAGCATCATCATCATCATCACCATCATCATCATCCAGATTCACCGGGATGCATCAGCTTTTCCACAGGATTCTTTGTCCATACCATGGGACATTCCCATGATCAGGGCTTGGGACATCAGGATGACCAAGAGGATCAGCTGTCCCTCTGCCCAGCTGTTCAACATCTGCTGCCCAGGTGCTGCAGGAACAGCACAGCCAGGGCACTCGGGATGCAGCAGCTCAGGCTGGCAGCTCTGGAATGCCCAGATGGGCAGTGGCAGCTTGGGAATGCTCAGCTCATCCCGAGGCAGCCTGGAGCCAGCCCTGACTCTCACCTGCTCCACACGGAGTTTCTGCCCAGGGAACATTGGGCAAACGATGCCAAACTGCTGATTTGAAAACATAAAAGAGCAGGAACAGCAGAGAGTCATGGAAAGAACTGTGGAATGGGCTGGGTTGGAAGGGATGTCAAAACTCATCCCATTCCACCCCCTGCCAAGAGCAGGGACACCTTCCACTATCCCACGTTGTTCTAAGCCCCATCCAGCCTGGCCTGGAGCACTTCAAACACCAATGCAGAGTCAAACTTCTGCCTATCTTGTGGTTTTATGAATGACTGATACCAAATTAAACCGAAGGCATTGAATTAGGCTTTTAAACGAGCTTACCCCAGGTTTAATCTGGTGACCACAGAGCAAACTTGGCATCAGGTGCACGAACCTGCAGCCTGTTTCTTTTACAAACCAATCTGATTTTCTGTAAGGTCTCTCTGTGGGTTTCACATGGCAAATATCAATGGAAAACGGTTTCTAAGCACAATTCTGCAGTCAATTTCAGTGAAATTTTGCTTAATCATACGTAAGCCTGAAGGGATAAAAGCAAACCAGCCCCAGGCTGGCTGGGCAGGAACAGGCCAAACATTGAGAAGGATCTTATCCAAGCAGGAATTTATTTGGGATGGACTAAAAGCCGCAGAGACCAAAGGAGGAGAATTAGTAAAACCCAAAGAAAGCAGAAGGCAGTGGTCAGCAGCTCCCTGCCAAGGAGCAGGGACAGGCTCCCTGTGTGTGTACTGTCTGCAAGAGAACCACTGGAAGTTGTGAGCAGGAAGCAAAGTGGATTATTCGAGGGAATCCAGCAGCAGCAGCCCCAGGCTCACTGGGATTGTGGACCCCATGATGAATAATGAATGTAAGGTCTAAAATCAACAGCAGTGACCTCACAAACACCCCCGTAACAGGTTGTGATTAAATCAGAACCAGTGGTGCCATCCTGCAGCAATTCCAGCTTTCCCACCTTAAAACATCCCTGCCTTTGGCTGAAAGCAGCATTCCCACTGTGGGCTGTGTGGGAAGGCATTCCCAAAGAACATGGAAAAGGGGAGCAGTTTGCAACTCCGTTTTCACAGTCTTGCAAGAAACCCTCAAAGTTCAGGGATCTGTGGAAAGAATCCCAGAATGGTTTGGAGTGGAAGGGACCTTAAAGCCCACCCAGTGCCACCCCTGCCATGGCCAGGGACACCTTCCACTGTCCCAGGCTGCTCCGAGCCCCAATGTCCAGCCTGGCCTTGGACACTGCCAGGGATCCAGGGGCAGCCACAGCTGCTCTGGGCACCCTGTGCCAGGGCCTGCCCCCCCTCCCAGGGAACAATTCCTTCCCAATATCCCATCCATCCCTGCCCTCTGGCCCCGGGAAGCCGTTCCCCCTTGTCCTGCCATGCCAGGCCCTTGGAAATAGTCCCTCTCCATGTCTTCTGTGGGTTCCTCCAGGCACAAACCTCTCCCACCCTCTATCCCAGGATGAGATCCTGGGGTGCAGCCTGACCCCACGCTGGTGCTGGTGGAACAGAATTCCATGAGATATCCATGAGAAGCCTGACTCCCTGACTTCCCTGGAGAAGCACATCCCAAAGTGTGGCTCGCAGCTGATGAGGAATTTTTATTAATGTTACACTGTGGAGAACCTGCAACATTTGCTGTCTTCACATTATAAAAAAATAAAGGAAATATAAATATAAATATAAATAGATATAAAAATAAAAAATAAAAATAAAATTATAAATATAAATACAAATATAAATATAAATATATAGATATAGATATAACTATAATTGTAACTATAACTATAACTAGAAATAGAAATGCAAATAGAAATACAAATAGAAATGCAAATAGAAATAGAAAAACAAAAGGAAAAATTTGCATTCCAGGATCTGATTGTGGCCCAGGCAGCTGGAATTTGACTGGATTTTTGACACACTGAAGTTCCTGCACCTGATCCTTGCAGAGCTGTTGGATAAATAGAGGTGCTTTATGAACAACAACGCAAGCAGCCCTCGGAAATCCTCTTGGAGAAGGAGCTGTTCGGACACATGGAGATTCATTCCAGCCCCTTGCATCCAGGGGACATATGCCAAGGATTTAGGAGGATGTTGCTGCGCCTCAGCCAGCGAGGATGAGGGGGAATTTGAGCCGTGTCCTGAGGGAATCCGATGATGCAAGTGATGCACCGTTAATGAGCCGCTTAACTGGAAGCAGCTCGACATGAAAGGCCGATGTCAAGGACTGCAGGAAGCTTTTCCCGCTGATTCATGTGGATCTGGACCTCTGCACCCAGAAATCCCCTTGCACCCTGCTCATTCATCCAGCTCCAGCTTGTCCAAGCACCCAGCTGCTTCCAGGAACCGGGAGTTTGGCAAGACTCAGGCTGGTGCTTTGGGCTTCTTTGTTTTTGTAGGAAGAAGAGGGGAGAGGTTTTTTCTTTCTCAAAACAGTTGTGAAGTTCAGCTCCTTTTGTTTCTCTCTCCCCATAAATCACAGTGATTTGGGGTAGAAGAGACTTCCCAATCATAAATTGAAGCATTTAATTAGGGAGACATTGAAGTTGGTGGCATTTATTGCCCAGCTAAACCTGGAATTGTATATTCTGTGTAGTCCATATAAGTCTAGGGATTTTCTGTATCACCTCCAGTTGCTAGCAGAACCTAAAATAACGCACCCCAAAGCTTCATTTTGCTGTGGTTATACAAATCTGGACTGGCCAGTTGGATTTCTTTTAGAGGCTGTGTACTTCAGAGTAGAGTTCTGTATTTATCAGGGGGAAAATGAGGCAAAAGGGACCTTAAAGCCCATCCAGTGCCACCCCTGCCAGGGCAGGGATACCTTCCACTGTCCCAGGCTGCTCCAAGCCCCAGTGTCCAACCTGGCCTTGGACACTGCCAGGGATCCAGGGGCAGCCACAGCTTCTCTGGGCACCCTGTGCCAGGGCCTGCCCCCCCTCAGAGCCAGGAATTCCTTCCCCATATCCATCTGATCCTTCTCTCTTTTGGTTTGAACCCATTCCCCCTTGTCCTGTCACTACAGCACTTTTGCCTTTCATATTCAGAAATACCACCAAATATTTTTTACTTTATTTCTTGCCTCCCTGTTCCGCAAAACAAGAGAATTTGTAACCCCCCCTGCTTGGCCCAAGAGACAAAAGTGACAAAAGCAATAGAGTTTGGGTTGAATCCTTTTTTCCAGCTGGAAGTGACTGAATAATTGCACTTTATTTAAAAAAAAAGAATAAAAAAGAGAGAAAGGGAAGGTTTTGATGGGTTCTGTTCTACCCTGATTGATAATTAGGACCTCAGAGGTCTGAAGGACTTGAAATTTGCTACATTTTAGGATCACACATCAGATTTGGCAGCTCTGCCCCAGACCTGAATTTGCTGAGGCAGCTCCCGGAGGATTTTTGCTGCCTGTAAAACACCTCCTCCTCTCCCAGCTCCTTCCCTCTGCAGCCCCACAAGATCAAAGTATAAGGAACAAATGGAACCATTTCTTTACAACTTCAAGGTAAACCTCATTTGCTGTAAAGCTGCAAGGAGCAGCGAGGAGCTGCTCTTCCCTCAGTTTCTGCACCAGGAGCTGGAGGGATGAAGGAAGCGCATCCACACAGGGCAGCAGGAGCTGGGAGGTGGCAAAACTCGAGTCAGATTTCAGGGAATAAAGGACTTGGAATTGTGGCCGTTTGCACTTCAGGACTTCTCATCTCCAGCCAGGATGAAATGAAGATCAAAAGGTCCCTCATCTCAGTTTTTGGCTCAGGGTCAGCCCCAGGAGCAGACAGGTCTGAATAAAACAGTTCTGTGGTCAGTTCCTGCATTGGCAGGTTCAGGGAAGGTGGGAGGGGATGGATCACACCTTTGGGATCTGCTGTCCCAGCAGGAAAACAGGTGAGGCTGTGGTTAGAGGGGTACCGGATGTACAGGACGTGCACTGGGAAAAAGCTGGACAAAATGGAAAGAAAATGGGAAAAACCCCTTGTACTGATAAAAAGAGTTGGAGTGTGAGAGGCAGAAAGCAGGACAGGTGCTGGAGGTTGATTTTCTCGGCGACATCTGCTCCTGCCTTGCCTCAGCTGCTCTGGTTACACCCTTCTGCCAGGAACACACAAACCCCAACTCCAGATCAGTCCCAGTCACAGCCAATATTCCTAGGACATTACAGAAAGAGAAGGAGAACATCCATCAAAAAGCCCCAAACCAGACAATCCCTGATATTGCTCAGGTTCACACAAGGACTGCCTGATACAGTGCAGTTTTTGGTCACGACTGAGCCCTTCCCATTTACCTTTATTCCCATTTATTGATTGATTTATTTATTATTTATTCCCATTTATTCTGCAATAAAAACTCCTCTTCTTCCAGCCCAAACGTGCCGCCAAGGACTTGGGAATAACTTTTACATTTTATAGCGCTTGGGCTGTGAAGAATTAAAGGGGAGGATCTTTAACCCAACACGTTACCAACACAGCATTTTAGATAAAATACGTGTTCAGGACAGGGAACTTGGATTATCAGGCTTCTTATGGGGTTTGATGCATTTCCACATTCCCAAGGGAATATTTCTCTGCAGCAGACACACTTATACCCAGCAGGATGGAATGTGTTTGCTTTTCCATGTTAAAAATTCCCCCTGTTTGGCCATTTCCTGGGAGGCCTTTGGTGTCATCCAAACACCGCTGACAGCGAACATTTGTGAACACACTTCCCAGGACACAACATTCCAGCTCTGGAAAAGTCCCCTGTCCTTCCCCAGCCTCACAGAGGATTTTTCAGCACCTTGTAGTTGTGGTTTCCTACAGGACATGAGGCCAAAATCCAGATGGATTCAATTACCTGGAAACAACCCCGGTATGCTCCGATTCCACTGGTTATTGTGTCGCTGCTTTATGGGAGGGAAATGTGGAATTAACACACCCCACACCACTTCCAGTCCTGGAATATTGACCACGGGTCAATAGGATGGCCCTGGTAGCACATCCAAGGTCATTCCCATCCACAGGGAAGTCACAGCAGGAGGCAGAACAGCAAATCCAAAGGGAGAAGCCTTAAAAAGAGCCCTTCTCCCCTTTGTTTAAAGCCCAGCACACACCGAGGGAGCAGTTAAATCCAGATTTAATCCCTGTGCTGTTGTGTCCTGCTGTTCCAACACTGTTGGAGTCAATAGGATATTCCTGCTGTTTGCAATCCCGGGATATTTTAGTGTCCAGGCACTGGTGGGGTTTTGGAGCATCTCTTTTAGGGCCTTAAAACACAGGTGGGAAAGAACAAAATGCTGCCACACCTGTAACATTTTGAACTGTGGGGTTTTTCCTGGTGCTGATATCCAGGAGGATTTGTGCTATCAACAGCAAACATCAGTCACAAAAAAATTAAATAGAAGAAACAGCCCCAAAACATGGAAAATATATCAGATTTAATTAAATAAGAAACAACTTCTCTGTCAAAGAAATTTCCTGTGTGTGGTTTATGTTGCATCACGATCAGAGAGTTGAGGAGTCATGGAATGGTTTGTGTTGGAAGGGATTTAAATCCCATCCTTTTGGGCAAGGACACCTTCCACTGTCACAGGCTGCTCCAACCTGGCCTTGGACACTGCCAGGGATCCAGGGGCAGCCACAGCTTCTCTGGGCTCCCTGTGCCAGGGCCTGCCCACCCTCCCAGGGAACAATTCCTTCCCAATATTCCATCTAAATCTCTTTTTTTTAGCCTGAAACTGTTCCCCCTTCTCCTATTAATCAACTTCTAACCGGGTTATTTTGCCCATCTGCCTCTTGCTCGTTGTTGATTCCCCTTTGCCATCCCTTCCACATTCCCGTCACATTTAGGAACGGGTCATTATCCCGTGAAATCCAATATTTGAACCCGTCTCTCTGTAGAGAGATGCTGACACAGTTTGGGATTATCTGAAAGTGGAATGACATTTTTGCCGTGGATAAAACAGGAAAAGTCGCTGTAAAAAACCTTTGGAAAAGCTCATTCTGGTGAATCTGGGACCACAGTGAAGGGACTGAGGTCACTCCATGCTCCACATATCCACACATTAAACCTCAAACCTGCACAAAACCCAAAGGTAACTTCCCCTGAGGCTTTTTCCCAGAGTGGATCTCAATTGGCATCCTCTCAAAATTATCCTCGGCTTCCGGCGGTGGAAAAAGAATTCCAGCCCCCTCCTCTTTCCCCAGCCAGCAGCAGAAAAAAGAGAAAATCCGGTATTTTAACGCGGAGCAAAGTTTGTGCATTTCGTGATCCCCCTCTAGTGACTTTTTTTGGGAATACCACTATGGATAAAACTGAGGACACGCAGCCAGACCCTGGCAATTCCCTCCTCTTTTAAAGGACTGGGGCATACAAAACCCAAGGATATTTTCCAGAGGAAATTAAAATTAATTTCAATAGAAAAGGATTCACGAAGTGGAACGTTCACTCCTCCCAGTTAACACCAGCTCACCCCAAGTTTTCCTCATCACCAATTTGATCCTGAATTCCTGTTCCTTTTTCCCTTGGACACATTTTCCCTTGGCCTTGGCAGTCACCTTGTGGAGTTTCATAACTCCGTGACACACTTCTCCTGCCCTCATTTCCCAGGTAACCTTCCAACTGCTTTTCCTGGGGGAAGGAGGACCTTGTTCTGAGTAGGAGAACCAGGTGTGAAACTTCCAGCTCTGGATTTCCTCAGGACAGAAAACTTGACCCAGGAGTCGTCATAAATACAACATATTTATGTCCAAACTCCAGGAATAACCTCAGCATGGATGAATTTGGATATAACCCTCCAAAACCCCAAATCAGAGTCAACATCATGCTGGTCTGGAGAATTTTATTCTAATTTTTAAGCTTAATTTTTTCTCAGGCTTTAAATTCGCCAGGTGGCTTCAGGTTGATTGACATCCTCAGTTTTATTGAGATGTCGAAATTCCTCAGAGCGGAAAGAAGGGATAATGCAAGAAAGACTCCCGTGGGATAATATTTCCACGAGGATAAACCACTTAAGGTCTAGGAAAGCATCATTCCTCACGTTAAACAATTCCTAGGAGCGTTTTCGAGAGGTGACACCCGAGACCAGGAGCGTGCACAGGATATTCCCAACTCCACAGGGAGGGAATGAACTGTTGGGTTCCAATCTCCATCAGTCCAATGGGATTACGGGATTTAGTTCTTTTTAAAAGCTAAAATACTGCTTGGGTTATCCTGGTAGCCAGGTGTGACTGGAAAATCCCCCGAATTCCCAAATCTCAGTGTGAAATTTCTCTGGGATTCAGCAGCTGTAGCTTGCTGTGGTCTTTGGGATGTTAAGGTTTAATTGACTTTTCCAAGGAACATTCTCTGGGAGCACAGCCTTTTCTGGCCTTCCCAACTCCAGCTTAAATTCTTGGGATGAGCTGGGGAATTTTGGGGCTGCTGGACTGGAATCCTGGCCCCAAAGCAAAGATCTTGAGCCCCACAAGAAAGAAATCCCAGGGCTCATGTGGAGCATCTGATGTCACCAAAGGAGGCCACGAGAACTCCAGCACCCCAATGTCAGGGAATGGTTCGGGTTGGAAGGACCATCCAGTGCCACCCCTGCCATGGGCAGGGCCACCTTCCGCTATCCCAGGCTGCTCCAAGTCCTGTCCATCCTGGCCTGGAGCTGAATTGGTTCATCCCAGGTGCCAGAGCAGGTAAAAGCTATTTGCACTGAGAGGTGCAGCCTTGGGGGATCTTCCAGGTCCCTTCCATCCCATCCCATCCCATCCCATCCCATCCCATCCCATCCCATCCCATCCCATCCCATCCCATCTCGTGACTCTCTAAATTCCTACACAGAAGCCTCTGGTCATTTTTCCAGACATTTTCCTACCACCTCCATTCCACCTCTGGTTTTATCCCATGTGAGTTGTTCCTCTCTGATTTTCACTCGTGCTGATGTTGGAAGTGACAGAACTACTCCAGTTTTCCCCCATTTCACTCTGCCTGTGTAGTGGATTTATTCCAGTTCCCTGACACAGGACAGGGAAGCAAATTATCCCTCACTCCAGCATTTGGGGCA
Organism: Falcunculus frontatus; assembly: GCA_013398115.1. NCBI lineage: Eukaryota > Metazoa > Chordata > Aves > Passeriformes > Falcunculus > Falcunculus frontatus. The sequence goes on along the minus strand of VZRV01003105.1, from coordinate 604,794 downwards.
CTCAGTTCCAGGCTATCCTGCACAATCTTAATTAGACCTGGTTTCACTGGCACAAAATCCCCTTTTTGGCCAGGCTAAGTTTATTCCACAGCACTCCTCAATCTATTTAGCTCTTGCTAAACCCTCTCATTGCCTATCCCTTCAATCACTGTGCTTTGTAAATGATCGATTCCATCTCAGAGATGGAAAATTTACCTCAGTTCTGACTCTGGTAATTTCATGGAGGAACTCATGGAGTGATTCTCTTTTGGGAAGAAAAAGCAATTCTGCCTTGATTGTGATAGTTCCTTCCAAATGTATTTTCAGTTCTAATTTACGGCCTCTTTTGTGTCTTTCAGATCTGTTGTTCCCTTTTTTGAAAATGGTGTCAATTCTAACAGAATCTGTCAATTTCTTTTGGGATGAGCTGTGATTCCAAAATAACAAATGATTCATTACAAAGTTCAGCACCAAACCTGAGGAGAGGCAGAAGAAATAACTGTGAAATACAGTTAGGACATGGAACATCTGGGATGATTTCCAGTCAGATGAATCTAGGGAATTCTGCCACATCCATTCCTGGCAAACGTGCTTCCAACAGGGTCATGGAACCCCAGGTTAGTTTGAGTTGGAAGGGACCTTAAAGCTCATGTCATTCCACTGAAGACACTTTCCACTATCCCAGGTTGCTCCAAGCCCCATCCAAGTGATGAAATCCAGGGAGAACTATCCTAAAACCAGTTAGGAAAGAGGTTCCAGCCCCATTTTGCAGCAGATATGGAAGAACTCGATGAAAAAAGTGAATCCCCTGGTTCAATGCCACAACAGAAAGGGAGAACACCTTTATCTTCTCCCTTATCCTGAAGATCTGGAGTGATTTCCAAAGTGTTCCACTGCTTTCTTGGAGTGGAATTAACTCTTTTAAATGGCTTTTAAAATGACTTGGCCCCACACCTTTGTGATCAAGGGTGTGTAATTGCCAGGTAAAAAGGCAGAAAGCCCAGGCTTAAATAATTGCTGGATCGTAAAATTGAGGACTTTATTCCCACCGCAGGAGTGGGAAAGTGCCTCTCTGGGAATGTGGAACCGCCCTCCAGAGGCTTCAGCCATCCCACTGATCAAGGGCTGGTCACACCCACACCCCTGATAAGGAGCTGCCCTTATCAGTAAGCAGTTGCCACCTTTTCCCTGAGATCAAGGGAGATTCTCTCTTTTGTGGAAGAGCTGTGAAAATAAGACCAAGGACTCAACCCCACACGAATTTCCCAGCAGGAAAACCAGTGGATGTTGTGGTGGGAGAATGTCCAGCAGCACGACACAGGTGGAGCTTGGACCTTTCATACTGTCACAGCCTGGACATGTCTCTGACCTCCTGAGCAGATCTTGCTGTTTGTTCCCAGTGAAATCTGTCCTGTGGGACAGGATGACTCCAAAAAAAGCCTCTCCTTACCTGCCCTGGGATTCCTGAGCACCTGGAGGGTTCCTCCTCCCCTTCTCCCCTGCGGTGAAGCCACAAGAGGAGAGATCTCTTCACGTGCACATCACCTAGTTAGGATCATCTGTTTGCTCTCCAATCCTGGATTTTCCATCCAGATGCTGTCCTGAAAATGGCACCAAATGATTTAGGATCGGTATTTTTATGATGCAGATTTCCTGTGTGCTTATCTACCCAAACACACGTTAAACAGATATCCACATCCATCCGTACGATCCCAGCGCAGTGCAGTTCTGCTGATTAATGTGTGCACTGAGGTAAAAATCATGGAGTTCCAGAGTGGTTTGGGTTGGAAGGGGCCTTTAAGATGATCTCATTCCAGTACCTGCCCACCTTCCACTGTCCCAGGCTGCTCCAAGCCCCAGTGTCCAACCTGGCCTGGGACACTGCCAGGGATCCAGGGGCAGCCACAGCTTCTCTGGGCACCCTGTGCCAGGGCCTGCCCACCCTCCCAGGGAGCAATTCCTCCCCAAGCACCCAACTAAATTTCCTCTCTGTCACTCTGAACCCATTCCCCGTGTCCTGCCCCTCCAGTTCCTGCTGCAGGGTCCCTCTCCAGTTTCCCTGTATCCCTTCAGGCCCTGGAAGGAGCTGGGAGGTCTCCACTCAACCTTCTCCTCTCCAGGCTGAACATTTCCAGCTCTCCCTGCCAGCATCCCAGCCTGGCTGTGATCCAGTGGGTGGCATCCTGCCCATGGCAGGGGCTGGAATGAGATGATCTTTAAGGTCCTTTCCACCCCAAACCCTTGTGGGGTTCTCTGGCTCCTTTTCCAGGGGTGGCCAATGCTTTTAATGATCTGTGTCTACATCGCTGCTTTAAGGAGCTTTGGATGAACTCACCCCAGCTCCTGTGTGAGAGCTGAAGGGCAGAGCCCCATGTGGGGATCTTCACTCCCCAGATCAGAGCTGCCTCCTCTTTGAACTCCTTTTTTTGCTCTGCTCTGGATTTAGCACCCCATGAAATGCCCTTTTCCCCGACTTTAATTAAGTGCTGCGAATGATTTCGCAGGCCTGCTCCTAAAAGTTGATTGTCTTGATTAAATTCCTGACCCTGTCAGGACAAATTTGATATTTGCTTTGCAGGAATTATTTCTCCCAAGATGCCTTTGATTGGTGTTAATTATGTTGTCTTCAATCTCTCACTGATTGCGTCTGCCCAGATCCTTCCAGTCTCCAGCCCAGAGTGGCCTGTTCAGCTTTTTAAACACTAATTTTAATTTATTCCTCCAAAACTCCTCCAGTGGGGTAAAATTTAACAGAAATCAGTCTGAGCAAGTTGTGCTGGGGGAATATTAAGGAAAATCTCTTCACTGGAAGAGTTGCCAAGCCCTGGCAAAAGGCTGCTCAAGGAATTAGAGTCCCCATCCCTGGAGATGTTCAAGAATGTGTGGATGTGGCCCTTGGGGACGTGGTTCAGTGGTGGCCCTGGCAGTGCTAGCTGATCTTGGAGATATTTCCCAACCTTAACGAGTCTGTGATTTAATTTCCCTTTAAATTTGCAAACCCAAGGAGATACAGCTTCAACCTGTTGCTCCTTTACAGCATTTTCCCTAAATAATGCAAAAATCATCCTGCCAAAAATCTATTTATTGATAAATTTCTCCATCTAAAAAAAAGGAATGGGTAAGTTTGTGTGAAGATGCTCTGAAAACAGGGAAAACGAAAAATACCCAGCCAGAGCAGAGCCAAGGGGCAAGAAGGGGTCAGTGGTAAGAACTGACATCATTGTAAACATAATTCTGGTTTTATAGCTCCAAGCTCTATTTATAACCCCTAATCCCCACTCTGAGTGCAAGAAATAAGTAAGAAAATACAACAGGATTTAGTGGCAGCAGAGCCAAGATGTGAAGATTTGGGGCTGGGCTGTAATTTCTTAAAGCCAGGAGCAAAACTTCCATGGAGGAAACATTCAAACATTGTCAAGATCTTGAAAAAAAATAGCAGGATTTAGGGGAAAAGCCTTCTTACTTTTTTTTTTTTCCCCTGACCCCCTTTTTTTTTAAAAAAAAAAAGGAAATGTTTAATTTCAAATGAACTTTTAAAATGAAATATTTAGAAATATTTAACATAGAGATTTCTTTCATTATTACAATCAAAACCTTCCTACTCCTGGCAAATAAGAGATAGAATTCCTTGGGAAATACTGTGGACACTGGGATTTTCTACAGGAAAAAGTGGGCAAAGCTGCTCTCTTTGGTATCTTCTATTTCTTTTATCTCTGCACTGTTTTATATTCCCTGTAGAGTATAAAACCCCTGTGGAGAGATGGAAACTGGAGACTCAGGAGTTAAGAAAGAGCAGCCAAAATACCCCGGAACATCCAGATGCAGATCCCATAAAGCTTCTGTGGATGCCAGCATTATTCCCAAGTGGATTCCCCCGACACATCACGGATATTCTCCTCTGCAGCATTTTTTTTCTGACTTTGCAAAAGGAAGAGTCGCTTTATTTATTTGCTCATCACTGTTATGTTGTACAAAAATGACCTTTTTAAGCTTTGTGGTAAAAAAGGAGAAACTCCTTAAAGTTCTGGCGCTTCGGAGGAAATGAAAGGAACAGGAAAGGCAAAAAGCAGAGCAGGACGCTGCTTGTTTTTAATGAACCCACTCATTTCACCATCTGACCACTCCTTTTATGGAGAAATCCAAGGTTTTTCCCATGGCTGCTTTTGGGACTGTTCAAAAATAGGCTTCACTTTTGCCTTGCGAGTCAATTATAAATATCTGTGGCAGAATGGAAATCTTTACCAAAAAATCCTCCCCAGAAAAAAAGGAAGTGTTGCAACTCCCACCATGTTTTAGGCTTTTTTCTTACCATAATTGTGTTAATGCTCGTTTAATTATTAAAAAAACCCCAACAAAACAAACAATGCAATAGTTTTCTAAATATGAATCCCCCAGGATTGCCTGGGCTGGTTATTGCAGAGTTTTGAGAGGATTTCAAGCTCTCTCCCGCTTTTTTCCTGTCCTGTGCTGACATCTTCTGGGCCCTGCTCAGACTGCACAAACCCCTCCCAGAGACACCGGGGAGGGAAAGCCTAGAAACTCCCAGTTCTGGCACGTAAGAGACTTCTAAAAAATCCCACTCTTTGGTTTTCCCACCAGGATTATTCTCCTCAGAGCTTTCTTGCCTGGCCCAGCAAATCCCCGCCCTGTTCCCAAGAACTGACTGGATTTCCTGGTTTTATTTTGCACATTGTGGTGGAAAAGGAGGCGGGGG
>VZRV01003105.1:557692-600050 GCA_013398115.1 Falcunculus frontatus | reverse complement strand
GGTGGGAATAACTCCTGAGCTTCCCAATTCCCTACACTTTGATCCTTGATGCTTTCTCCAAAGGTTGTTTCAGCTTCCCAAACTGGCTGTATCCCCAAATAATGTCTGGTTTAGGATTTTTGGGGGTTTTTAAAAGAAAATCAGGAATATCCTCGCTATGTATTTTCACCTTGGAGCAATAAAAATGATCAATATTTATTCCACAGTGCAAATCTTTACCAAAAATACCCAAACAAACCCACTAAATATGGGCACATCTGAGACACCCACCCCAAGCTGTGCCCTGAAGAGCTTTTCAGGCACACCCAGGTGAGGATGGAAACTCTTGGATCAGACCAGGTGGGATGTGGGCATCCAACTCTTGCTCAGAGCACCTCTCGTGTAGCCTGGGAAGGCATGGGGAGGTAACATTAGGAATTAGACCTTCATACCTCCTGCAAGAGCTCCTGGAAGAGCTCCTGCAAGAGTTCTTGAATGAGATCCTGGAAGATCTCCTGAAAGAGCTCCTGAAAAAGCTCTTGGAAGAGGTCCTGGAAGAGCTCCTGAAAGAGTTCCTGAAAAAGCTCTTCCAGGAGGTATGAAGGTCTAATTCCTAAGGTCTAATTCAGGAGCTCTTCCAGGACCTCTTTTAGGACCTCATTCAAGAACTCATTCAGGATCTCTTTCAGGAGCTCTTCCAGGAGCTTTTTCAGGATCTCTTTCAGGAGCTCTTCCAGGAGCTCTTGCAGGAGGTATGAAGGTCTAATTCCTAATTTCTAATGTTACCTCCCCATGCCTTCCCAGGCTACATGGGAGGTGCTCTGAGCAAGAGTTGGATGCCCGCAGGTTTGATCCAAGAGTTTCCATCCTCACCTGGATGTGCCTTGCAGCTGAATTTTCGACACCTGCCCACAGCTGGGGCACACAGGTGTCCCCCAGGACGTGCCAGCACCAAACCTGACCTCCAGGCAGTGTCACACCTGCCCTGAGTCCCCAACTCCTCCCTTGATGCTCAGGTAGCTCTGGAAAAATTGACCCTTGAAGGACACTGGGTTCTCGGTGTCACAGCCTCCTCACAGGGGTCTGGGCCCTTCCACGTGTCACATGGGCCCTGAAAATGTCACCTGAGGGGATCCTGAGCTGCCTTTGAGCTCGTGTGCCCCAGGAAAACACATTCTGCCTCTGGAAAACCCAACCAGCTGCTTCCTGCCCTGCAGGGTCATGTTTCGGAGCAGGAGGTTTTGCAGGAGCATTGCAGGGCTGATGATGGAGAAGGAATTTTTGCAAGGGCCTGGAGGGACAGGACCGGGGGAATGGATTCAAACTGAAAGAGAGCAGGGCTAGATGGGATATTGGGAAGGAATTGTTCCCTGGGAGGGTGGGCAGGCCCTGGCACAGGGTGCCCAGAGAAGCTGTGGCTGCCCCTGGATCCCTGGCAGTGTCCAAGGCCAGGTTGGACACTGGGGCTTGGAGCAGCCTGTGACAGTGGAAGGTGTCCCTGCCATGGCAGGGCTGGCACTGGATGGGCTTTAAGGTCCCTTCCCACCCACACCCTTCCATGATTCCATGATTTCCACTATTTTACCTTTCCTTTTGGGAATGGGCCTCTTGGAGGAAATCCTCACCCAGCACTCATCTGCTGCAGCCTCTGGAAAATGGACTGGAACAATGCAAACACAGAAGTGAGGAACTTGGGATGTTTCTTAGGAAATACACAAAACTTTCAGCAACTTCTCCTTTAATTTAATAAACCCTTAACACAGGGAGAAAAGCCTTGGTGGCACATGGAAAATCAGTGATAATGGGAAAAGTGGTTCTGAGTGCTGCTGGCTTGGATACGGGGTGTGTCGCACGAGAAGAATGGCACAGAGTCATTTGGGTTGGAAAAGACCTCCAAGGAAGGAAGGAACAAAGGAAGGAAGAGTTCTTCCTCAAAGAAGAGGGGAATTCTCTTTACCAGCCTAAACCCTAATTCAGCCTTAACTCCAGTAAAAACAGCTCGGAATACATGAGACAGTTCTGTGTCTGGAGCCCCAGGAGCGGCTGAGGGAGCTGGGAAAGGGGCTCAGCCTGGAGAAAAGGAGGCTCAGGGGGGACCTTGTGGCTCTGCACAACTCCCTGGCAGGAGGGGGCAGCCGGGGGGGGTCGGGCTCTGCTGCCAGGGAACAGGGAAATGCCCTCAGGCTGGGCCAGGCGATGGCTGTGTGGGCTGTAGGGGCTTTGAGGACTGTGGGGTCTGGGAGGTTTTTCAGTGCTCTGAGGGTTTTGGGGGCTGTGAGAGCTGTAGGACCTGTGTGGCTATGGGGTCCGGGTGGGCTCTGGGGTCTCTCAGGGCTCTGGTGGCTATGAGGGCTCTGGGAGCTGTGAGGGCTATAGGGGGTGGGAGAGCTGTGGGGTCTATGAGGGCTGAGATGGGTCCGGGGGTGCGGGGGACTCTGAGGGCTATGGGGTCTGTATGGTTGATGGGGTCTGTAAGGGCTCTGAGTGCTTTGAGGACTTTGGTGGTTATGAGGGCTGTGGGGTCTGTGAGGGCTCTGGGATCAGTGAGGGCTCTGGGGGCTGTGAGGGTCAGTGAGGGCTGTGGAGTCTTTGAGGGCTCTGAGGTCTGTGGGGACTATGGGGGCTGTGAGGTCTTTGAGGGCTCTGTGAGGTCTATGGAGTTTGAAGGCAGTTGAGGCTGTGAGGGCTGAGATGGGTCTGGGGGCTCTGGGGGATGTGAGGTCTTTGAGGGCTCTGTGAGGTCTATGGAGTTTGAAGGCAGTTGAGGCTGTGAGGGCTGAGATGGGTCTGGGGGCTCTGGGGGATGTGAGGTCTTTGAGGGCTCTGTGAGGGCTTTAGGGGCAGTGGGGACTGTGAGGGCTGATGTAGCTATGGGGGCTGTGAGGACTGTTTGGATTTTAGGGAAAATTTCTTCACTGGAAGGATGGTCAGGCCTTGGTACAGGCTGCCCAGGGAAGTGGGTGACTCATCCTTCCTGGAAGTATTGAAAAGCCCTGTGGATGTGGCACTTGGGGACGAGGGTGAGTGGTGAACATGGTGGTGCTGGGGGAAGGGTTGGACTCTGTGATCTCAGAGGGCTTTTCCAACCTCAAGGACTTAATGATTCTGTGACCAAGTGACTTTTTTCCTCTTCCCCACTTCAGCTTTTCAGAATGGAGAAAAGGCCTTCAAACCCCCTTTTCTCCCCACTCCAGTCCCACATTTCACAGAGGCTGTGATGCAGCCCCAGCTGATGAGGCCCTGGCACAGATTCCTAGAGAAGCTGTGGTTGCTCCACTCCTGGAAATGCCCAAGGCCAGGTTGGATGGGGCTTGGAGCAGCCTGGGATAGTGGAAGGTGTCCCTGCCCATGGCAGGGGGGGGGATGAGATGGTTTTTGAGGTCACTTCCATCCCAAACGGGGAAGAATCTCTGATTTAACTTGCAGAGCAGGTGGGGAAAATTAAAACAGGTGAAAAATCACAGCGATGCTTTCCTGGCCAGGGCCACAAGGGGGACTCTCCTACAATTTATAGTGGGAAAAGGATTTCAAGGGAGAGGGAGAAGAGGACTAAATCAGTTCTACAGCTGAATGTGCAAAGCCCATTTTAGGCTTCAAGTTTTTAATCTTTTAATCTGTGAAATTCATTAGCAGGTATCGGTTTGCCTTCATGTCCGACTGCTGCTCTGGCTCCTTTCAGCTCCTGGTTTGATGCTGCAAATTGCATGTTGCAAACATCCTGTTAATTTTTATTAATGAATTTAAGAGAGTTGATCCACTTCAGATAAAAATCACGAACACAACCTCTGAGCTCTCATAGATTTCGTGTGACATAACCCACTCTGAGCAGATTCAGCACACCTGGTGCAGGAGCCAGATGTTGGCAGAGGTGGAAGGGGCAGAGGGTCACAAGACAGGTTCAGATTTGGGCAGAAAGGCAGGAAAAAGGGAAAACGACATGGAAAAGTGCTGGGAGGGAGGGAGGAAGGAGGTGCATGGCCAGTGCTGGTCAGCTTAAGCCACCCAGGGAGTCACATCTGCCTTAGAGTAATGCATTAAAAATGGCCAGAAGAAGAACAAAAGCACCATTTGAGGTTTTTATTAACGTGGCCGTATTTTATTGTGTTTTTCTGTACTTCCTGCTAACACCTGGCTGCCTTGAAATATCAATACAAACATCGTTCTCTACCCCCAGACATGGCACACATTGAAATAATTTTGAGTTCAGATGTGACCCTGAAAATCAAGAGTTAAAACACAAGCCTTGTTCCCTTTAACTCGTAGGAAGTGACTATAAAATGCACAATAATTCTCAATTTCTAGGGAGTTAATGTAATAGCCAGTAAGTATCACCCTGAATTCCCTGTACAGTGCAGAAGAAACCCTGAGTATCTCTAATTGAAACTCAGCTATTGTGCAACTTCATTTAGTGGGAGGCTGTGGGTTTGTGGTGAGAGTCACGACTAAAATGAAGCTGAGAATGAGCTGCCAATTCCCACAAAAGTGGAGGTGACCTCTCAGTTCCTTTAAAAGCTTCTCCAAAGCAGACATTATCATTCTAATTAGGACTTCCTTTTAGTGGGGAGAAAATTGGTATTGCACTGCTGCCATAATTCTCATTATAAGTGAGCAAATAATTGTTCCTACTCAACACATTAAGTTCCTATTATATCTTCAAAACATTATCTAAACCCAAAAGTCAAAGGTGTTTTTTTTCTGCTGGAGGCCAGTGCTTGAATTCTGCCAGGAAAATGAAACAGTGATGGGCACATCACATCTCATGGCAGATGTACACATCACACAGCAGAGACTGATCCTCACCTCCTTTAGTGATCCTTTTTGATGTCCCAGCTGTGTGTGACAGCAGGAAAAGAAAGGAATTTGCACCAGGAGCAAAGGAAATACTTAGATTTCACAGGATCCCAGGATGGCTCAGGCTGGAGGGAGCCCAGCGGGCACCTGGTGGCACGTCCCTGCTCCAGCAGGGCCATCCCAGAGCACAGGGCACAGCATTGTGTGCACAGAGCTCTGCAACAGCCCCAGGGAGGAGACCCCACAGCCTCTGTGCACAATCTGCTCAGGGCTGGGCACTGCCCAGGGCAGAAGTTGTGCCTCCTGTGCAGGGGAATTGCTGGGCTCAGGCCCTGCCCGTTGCTCTGGGGCCATTGCTGGGCCCCCGGAGCAGAGCCCGGGCCCTGCTCGGAGCCCTCCCTGCAGCCAGGGACAGCCAGGCCTGAGGGCCCCTCTCAGCCGGGGCTCCTCTCGAGGCTGAGCAGCCCCAGCTCCCTCGGCCTTTCCTGGGCACGGAGATGCTCCAGGCCCTTGCTCAGCTCCGCAGCCTCCGCTGGCCCCGCTCCAGGAGCTCCCTGGCCCTGCTGTGCTGAGGAGCCCCGAGCTGGGCACAGCACTCCAGAGGTGCCCCCAGGGCTGCCCAGAGGGGCAGGATCCCTCCCTGCCCTTCCTGCTGGCAATGCTCTTCCTGCTGCCCTTGGGATCCCATTGGCCTCCCTGGCCCCAGGACACTCTGCTGGCTCAGGGACAGCTCGGTGTCCCCCAGGACCCCCAGGACACTCTGCTGGCTCAGGGACAGCTCGGTGTCCTCCAGGACCCCCTGGATGGATTTTCCTCATCCATTCCTCTGCCACCCACTCCACAGTGACATCAGGCATCCCCAGGACACTTCAGGAATCATGGAATAACCTGGCTGTCCATCTGCTTGTGACCAGCTGGAGGGGCAACAGCTGAATTCTCTTCCTCGGAGGCCACAGAAGCATCTCTTTGTTTCACCCTTCCCTCTATCCAGCTGTCAATTTTCCTGCAGCTTGTGGAAAATTAATTAATTTGGAGACTGTGAATCCTCCTTCAAATCTGGATGAAATTGGACATTTGGTTCAGAAATTATTCTGAATTATCCTGACAGGTGGGTGGACACTGCACCCAACTCAGTGCTGTTTCCACAGGAAATAAACCTGAAAGCAGGAGTGTAGTGAGAACATTATTAAAAAATAGAGGTCCTCAAGCCTTAGGAGAGCTAATTAGTATCTCACACCTGCTGGAGAACTAATTACTGATGGGCTAATTCTGACCAGGCACCTGGGGAGTGCCGGTGATGGAAGCACAGTGGGGTTGTGGTGCTGCAGGGCAGGGCAGGAGCGCTTCCCACAGGATCCATGGCTACGGATAACAGAGCTCTGCCAAGTGCAGTGAGCCCTGTCCAACCTGTAAATAAAGCACTCACTCATGAAGAGAACTTGAATTTCAGAAATTCTGGTTCTTTTCAGGCTGTCTTTATGATTTCAAGTTAATGAGAAATGCAATCTGAGATTTTTGGGGCTGTCTGAATGATCCTTGTGGGTTCCTTCCAGCTCAGGACCTATGAAGAACTCATTTTGCTTGGTTGGTTTGGGGGATTTCAGTGATCCTGTAAGATCTACACTAACAGTCCTTTCCCTGAATTCAGCAGGAAGAGCCTGGAAACGCGTTTTTAACCAAGAGTGTGAAACAAACCCTTCTTTCCTCAACCTTTTTCAAAAGACAATCCTGCAGCATTTGTTCCAAGGTAGAGTAGGAAAGAGAACTGTGTTCAGTTTGGGGGTTGTGTTTTCCTCTTCAGTCCAGCCACACAAAGCTTTATTCAGCTGTGAATAAAATCTCCCCAAGTCCTCCTACCTGACCAGACCTTTCATTGTATCATTTCTATAAAAACCAAACCTTTTATAGAAAGATGGAGAGGGATTAAACACCAGCTAAATTCACATTGCTGCTATTCAGGGAGACAGGCAGATGTGCCAGGGGAGGCTGGGAATCCCACAATCCCAGGATGGTTCCAGTTGGAACAGACCTTAAAGCTCATCTCACCCCATGCCCTGCCATGGACAGGGACACCATCCACTATCCCAGGCTGCTCCAAGCCCTATCCATGGGCACTTCTAAATATGCTCTATTTTTACAATTTTTGGGCAATAAAATCTAATAAATCACATGAGCAGAGCTAATTGCAAAGGTGCAGCTGCCACAGCTGAGTGGGGGCGCATTTTCCAAATTCCAGACCTTCTTCTGCTGATTGATTGTAAAAATGAATTTTAAAAAGGGCAGAGCCTTGATATTTGGGGTATCTTGATACCTGGGGAGTCACTCGTGAATGTTACAGGTGATAGATCTGCCCTTAAATACTGCCTGAGGGAGCTTCCTGCTTTGGCACAAAGGAAAAGGGTGGGAAATGGCCCATTAAAATCCAGCCATCCCCCAGAATTCCATAAACTGGCACTGGATATGTTTCTCATGGGCTGGATTTGTGCTGTGGTGGCTGAGGCCGAGCCTGTCACCTGCAGCTTGGCTCAGCTGAGTGACCAAGCACAGCTCTGGGCTGAGCCTTCCCCAGGTTTCCCTGCAGATCCCTAGAGATGCAGTGATTCCTTTGGAAGTGTGGTAGAGGTTACCAGGATGCTGGGAATCGTTGATTCCGATCTTTCCCAGCTTCTCCTACCACCTCACCCACTTTCCCTGATCAATTTTTCCTTTCCTTAGGTGCAAATATTCCTCTCTTCCAACCCAAACTGTTCCGTGATCCTGTGTCACTTCCCATGGAGGCTGAACCAGCAGTGCTCAGTGAATGTTTGTCACAATCCGGGAGTAAATTATTTCCACACCCCTCCCTCTAAATCCCTGAAAGGCAAATCATGCTGGAAGGAAGCACAGGAATCCAGGTGACATGTCTTGGGGGGGATTTCACTGCCTACACCCAGCAGCTCTGCTTTCTATTCCTTTAAACCTCTTCCTTGAACAATCACGTGTAAATTTGAGGACTCCCAGGTTACTGGGAAGGCTGGAAAGCTGTGTCAGGAGCGGAGCAGCTGCTCAAATCACCGTGACCTCCCAATTTGTGGAGCACCTTGCCCCCTGCGACCCCAAACTCGTTTGGCACAGGAGCTCTTCAGCTGCCTCCCGCTGGCAGCGGAGTGGGAACGGTGCTCTGGATTTCATGGGAGCTGCACCTCGGGCCTGTGGGCTGCTCTCCTGTGGCACCTGTGTGTGTCCCCATCCTTGGGCTAGGAGGGCTGTAGGACCTGTGTGGCTATGGGGTCTGTGAGGGCTATAGTGTCTGTGAGGGCTGTCGGGGTTTTGAGGTCTATGGGGTCTAGGAGGTTTTTCATTACTCTGAGGGCTTTGGGGGCTGTGAGGGATATAGGGGATGAGAGAGCTGTGGGGTCTGTGAGGGCTGGGATGGGTCTGGGGGCTCTGGGCACTCTGAGGGCTATGGGGTCTGTATGGCCGATGGGGTCTGTAGGGGCTGTGGAGGCTTTGAGGGCTCTGGTGGCTATGAGGGCTGTGGGGTCTGTGAGGGCTGGGATGGGCCTGAGGGCCCTGGGGTCTGCGAGGGCTCTGGGGTCTTTCAGGGCTCTCAGGGCCAGTGAGGGCTATGGAGTATTTGCCTCTCCTGTGGCACCCGTGCGTGTCCCTCCATCCCTGGGCACAACCCTGCCTCTCCTGTGGCACCCGTGTGTGTCCCTCCATCCCTGGGCACAGCCCTGCCTCTCCTGTGGCCCCCGTGTGTGTCCCTCCATCCCTGGGCACAGCCCTGCCTCTCCTGTGGCCCCCGTGTGTGTCCCTCCATCCCTGGGCACAGCCCTGCCTCTCCTGTGGCCCCCGTGTGTGTCCCTCCATCCCTGGGCACAGCCCTGCCTCTCCTGTGGCCCCCGTGTGTGTCCCTCCATCCCTGGGCACAGCCCTGCCTCTCCTGTGGCCCCCGTGTGTGTCCCTCCATCCCTGGCACACTCCTGCCTCTCCTGCCCTCCCTCACCTTTTGGGAGGAAAAGAAGGAGGAGGCAGTGCTGGAGCCAGGAATGAGAGCCCTGGGATTGCTGCTCCCCTTCCCAGTCCCTCCCACCCCGCTGTCCCTGTTCAAGGTCCGTGCTCTGATGTCTCCTCAGAATTCCCATCCTCAGCCCCCCTTTATTTCTGCATTTCCAGCCTGCAAGGCAAAAATGTGCAGCAGTAAATTAAACTGCTGGGAGAGACAAATACTTATGACTCTTGGCTTGGTGATGGGGTAAAGTTTTGCATTTATCCTTCATTAAAATTTATCCTCATTGAAACTGTGGTGATTAATCAGCATTGAGCATTCTGTTTGCCCCCTCTCCCCAGGACTAGCTCTGTGCAATGCTAAGTCCCAGCAAAGCCTGCTCAATATTTGGTACATTTAAAACCTGCACTTTGCTTTTGCATTAAAAGAGCCTCTAAGCCACATTTCTGAGAGAACAACTTGGAATAAAGCAGCTCTTTGTGAATGCTGGGAGAGCGACGCTATCAAGGTCTGATGTCTGAAATGTAACACATTAAAAAATAATCATCTTTCTACCTGTGCAAAATTCATCACATTAAATACTGGCCTTAATACAATTTTCCTTGGTGACCTTTATTGAGAGGAGAAGAAAATCTTCCTTAGATACTAAAAATAACCACGGCAAAGCAGAGCTTCTCTGAACTTTGGTGTTACCATTCTCTCTAATCCCTTGAAACATAACTAAAGCTCCCTCCAGCATCACAATGTTCAGTTCTGCACCATTCTCTAGAAGTATCCCATCCCTGGATCCCCAAAAATCTCCCCCAGAACCTCTGCCTAGACTTCTGTAGCATTCCCAGAACACCTGCCCTGGGAACAGCCCGGGCCTGCTCTCACATTCCGCTCAGCTGGGTGCCATGCCCATAATCTTCTGGGAGCAGAGAACAAAACCTGGAGTGGGAAGCACTAAAAAAGGTTAATTTTAGCTTTGTTGCCCTAAAAAGGTGATGTTCTCTATTTTTCAGGCATTTCAGCAGAGCTCTGAAGGAGAAGAGAAAGATTCCAACAGTTTGACTCAGGACTTCGCCCTTGCTCTCACTCGAGCTGCGAAGGAGCCACTGCAGAGACACTTCCCTTCCCCAGATCCACTTGGGAATCCAGCACAAACAAGTTCCCAGCTGTTTTCCATTCCCAGTAAAGCTTCCAGGACCTCCTGGAAGCTGAATATTGGTTAAACCCCACAGGTCTGTGCAAAGCACGGCAACTCCACAGGCCAGAGGGCAGGGATAGATGGGATATTGGGGAGGAATTGTTCCCTGGGCGGGTGGGGAGGCCCTGGAATGGATTTCCCAGAGAAGCTGTGGCTGCCCCTGGATACCTGGAAGTGTTCAAGGCCAGGCTGGAAGCACCTTTTGCAGGGCTGTTGCTCCTGCTGGGTGACTCCTGAGAGGATCAATACCGATTTCATCCTGTAAAGAGCAACAATCATTGCCAGACAGATAAAAAACATTCCAGCTGTCCTGGCTTCTGCCACCTCAAAAACTTGGTTTTTCAGCTCTGAGTGAATTACCTGAGCCTGCTCCTGTTGTTGCTACAGTTTTGATCCAGCTCCAGCTTTAGCCTGGAGTCAGCTGGGCTCACTCAGTCCAAACAGGGAAATCACTGACACTCCCTTCTGCCAGAAGTAAGGAAAAGCAAAACTCCTCAGTCCTCATCGAATGGGCTTCTGAGAGCCAGCTGCCTCTGAAATTCACCTGATAACCTGTACTGTTCTTTGGGCTTATCAAAGCTTGAGGTTTATTGATGCTTTGTAATAAATGCACATCTTCCTCAGACTGCAGTGGTAACTCAGCAACATGGAATGGATCCCTTGGAAGGGACCTCAAAGCTCATCTCACCCCACCCCCTGCCATGGCAGGGACACCTTCCACTGTCCCAGGCTGCTCCAAGCCCCAATGTCCAACCTGGCCTTGGACACTGCCAGGGATCCAGGGGCAGCCACAGCTTCTCTGGGCACCCTGTGCCAGGGCCTGCCCACCCTCCCAGGGAACAATTCCTTCCCAATATCCCATCCATCCCTGCCCTCTGGCACTCTGAACCCATTCCCTGTGTCCTGTCCCTCCAGCCCTTGTCAAGAGTCTCTCTCCATGTTTCCTGTAGCTTCTTCAGGCCCTGCAAGGCCACAGTGAGGTCACCTGGGAGCTTCTCCTCTCCAGGCTGAACACCCCCAGCTCTCCCAGCCTTTCCTCCCAGCAGAGCTGCTCCATCCCTCTGATCATCCTGGTGCCTCCTCTGGGCTCTCTCCAGCAGCTCCAGGTGCTCCCTGTGCTGGGCCCCAGGGCTGGGGCAGCTCTGCAGGTGGGGTCTCAGCTGAGCACAGGGGCAGAATCCCCCCTCCCCTGCTGCCCATGCTGGGGGCTCAGCCCAGGGCACGGGGTGGGTTCTGGGTCCCAGCTCTCACCCACAGCACCCCCAGGTCCTTCTCCAGGGCTGCTCCAGCTGCTCAGCCCCTGGACTGATCCCAGGGGTTGCCCTGATCCAGGCGCAGCAGCAGCACCTGGCCTTGTTAAACCCCATGAGATTCCCGAGGGTCCCTTCTGGAGCTGGTCCAGGTCCCCCTGGGTGGCCCTGTCCTTCAGGGGAGTTTTAAAGTCACCATTTCCACAGCAGCTTCTGAGGGGCGAGCAAGTGTGTGCAGGAGAACAAGGTGAGAATTGTTTATCCCCAGCCACCGGCTGGAAATGATCCCTAATTTTAACCTTCCCAGTTATACCTGGCATTTACTGGAGTAAAATGCTGGAAAATGGAGAAGCCACTTCCCAGCCACGGAGAGCATCACACAGAAGGAACCTGAGGACAGCCACCATTGTGGCTGTTGCACACTGGAGACTCCTGTAAATATCAAGCCGTGTTCCCTTGGAATGTGTGACACTTCCAGCAAGCATTTCCATGGCTGTTACTGGCCCAAACTAACCCATTCCCACTGGGTGTTTTCCCACCATTTGCTAAAAAGTCACTTTTATTTTTTTTCCCAATCGCTTTTCCAATTTGCTGAGAGTTTTCCAGGTTCTGGCAGGATTCAGGCTGTGATGGGAGGATGCTGAGGGATTGTGCTGGGACATTTCTGCCAGCAGACAGACACTTGTCACCCACCACGACCACGCTGTCCTTTCCCTCACTCCAAATCCTGGCTGTAGGGACTCCCTACCATTAATACAGAAATATTGAAATATTAATATTTTATTTCCCAACAGGTCCCTGATAGATCTGTGGGGCTTTCTTTTCTCCCTTAGTAATAAGCAAGGGAGAAAATAGAAATACTCCGTTTTCCACCTTGCATTCCTTTTCCCCTCCCAGTGGGAATTACACTGCCCTTTCACAGCCCCAAAATTCCTCATTTGGATCTTCCCTGGTCTGAAGATGTAGCAGGTGCTGTGCTAATCCACAAAATGCTGCTTGGAGGAGTCTAGGAATTAAATCAGTGGCAGGAGAGGTGATTATCACCTTGATCCGCCAGCCAGCGAGTGCTTCTGCCACCCAGGGGAAGCTGCTCGTGCCTTGCCTCAGCCTGACAAATTTCGGTGCTTAAATAGCTGTAAATTACATCCCAAGGCACAGATCTGGGATTCTGCTCCCTGCATCCAAAGCTATGCTAATGCCTCGCTTCCCAAAGGGAAACAAAAGGGATTTTTTTTTTTTACTGGATCGATCTGTGAGGTTCCTGCTGTTAGCGCCTGCTCACAGCCTAAAATCCGGAGTTATTCATGGCATGGCACCCCCAGAAAGCAAAGTTTGGGATTCTGTATTAATTGACAGGATGACAACCCCAGAAAATAAAAGAGAAAAAAATACCCCTCCCCCAACCCTCAAATCTTGTGCACCTGAGAAAGATTTCCCCAAAGTATTATTTGAAAGTTCAGCCAAAACTGAGTTAATTTTAGATAACACAGCCTCCCCATTGCTGAAAAAAGTGGGATTTCTGATCTCTGCACTGTGGGAGAAGCTCTGAGCACCTGGACAGCACAAAGGAGCTGGAAATTCAAGGGATTTCCTTTGGATAAGCATGGACAGCACTACTGACCACCAGTGTCCAGCCCCAGGATCCTTCCCAGAGCTATAGCTGCTGGAGTTGCTCTAGAAATAAAGAAACCACTTCTTTTTCCCTCAGAAAACTGGGAGAAAATGTTCCTCTAAAAAGCACACGACCCTGATGAATATTAAGGACAGAACTGAGAGACTTTGCAATAAAAGTGAGGCAGTGAAAAAATAACAGTGTCTTAAACAGGATTAAAATATAACATTTTACTAGTTATTTCAAAGAATAGATTTTTTTTTTCTTTCTTCCATCAGTCTTATCTGTATATCCAGCCTCCAGCTAAACTCCAAACAGCTGTTTTAGCTCCGGTCCCAAGTGCAAATGTGCCAAGCTCCGGTCCCAAGTGCAAATGTGCCAAGAAAAAGGAATTAGGAAAAAGAAACACCCGGTGTTCTCTTTTTCCCACGTGTGAGAGGCTACAGTGCATTTCTCATGCCTAAAAACAAGCACCATTGCTCAGAATATTTGGTCAGAAACCTCAGCTTGAGAAGGAGGTATTGGACAGAGAGGTCACATCGACACCACGTGCGGACAGCTCCCAAAGACAACCATTCCCAGGGATTTCCACGGACAAAGGGAAAACCAACACAGCCATGGCAGCACAAAGTCCTTTCACTGCCAGAGCAGATCCGTCCTCACCCAGACCTCGTGGTGAGGCCTCAGCTGTGGAATGGGGAGAGAACGGTGATGCCAATCCCTTCATTATTAATTACATATCTGTTGGCTCTTCCAATCTTTCCATAGGAATCCAGGTTGTTGTCACAATTGGTTTACACAACAGGGCATTTTTGTCGTGTGAACGTGGTTCTGCTTTTTGCCTTTGCTGCTTCACATTGGAGAAAACCACTTTGCTTTCTCTTTTTTGGGTGTTGGTGACAACAAACAGTGACAATTCTCAGCTCCCTGCCCAAGCTGGGACACAGCACACTCAAAACTTCAAGGTAAAACTGGGAACTGTAACCAGGTTCCCAAATTTGTGTTGTGTATTTCACATGTAATGAGCACTAAAATTTTGGAAACAACTCTGTGTGCGTGTCCTGAGACCCTCTGCCCTTCCCAGATTTGTCTGTGCACGTTAACCTCATTAAATATTCCCTTTTTCTCCTCTTCCATGTGGCATCCATTTGTCTTTTCAGCAGGTTTGTGTTCAAAGTGATCAAAGCGGAATGGTGATGGCACTGCTTAACCCAGCAGCCGGCTGGGCTTGGGAATGGATCCATCCTCTTCCCATTAATTACCCTTTAGTGCCTCCCACTCTCACACAGGCTCGTGGATCATCCTGCTTTATTCCAGAGGAACACAGCCAGAGAATGACAATTACTGATGGAGCATAAAAACTGCACCTAAAGGTCGTGGAAAGAAGCAAACAGAACTAATGGGGGAAGAGATGAAAAAATGAAAAATTGACCAGAGAAGAAAATTGGAACAAGCTAATTTTCAAAAGAAAATGAACAAACCACGGCCAGGTAGCTCTGAATAAGATTAATTGCTACACACTGCCTTCCTCTCTGCAATTTTTATCTTATTTCAGCTTCTCTTGCACTTTTCTAAGTGGCAGCGCTGTAATCTCAGGAACTCTGATTCCATAACTTTGCCAGCTGGGCACTGTTTGCATAAATTGCTCTGACTTTGGAATTGGGACTCAAATTTCAGCAGCAGCTGAGGATTTGCTCCATTGACTTGGATGGGTTTATTTTGAATTTATTACTCTGAGGTCAGAAGGCAGAGCTCTGGATATAAATCTTGAACATGAATAGACAATTCCCAAATCTAGACAGTAGAGCCACAAGTACCGTACAGAAAAACAAAGCCAGGCACGTGTAGAACTGTCTGGAGGGTTAAACCAAAGGGGGCTGTGCATTTATTAGTAGTTTACTGTTTATTAAACAAGAACTCCAGATCCAAAAAGAACTCATTAATCGAAACCAAGTAGTGTTTAGTGAGATGGGAGCCTGTCAAAACTGGGGAGGACAAAGGATCGGTCCAAATGTGAGTGCAAATTTTGTCTGGGAATTTTAAAGCGTGCCGTTTGTCGTGGACAACGGATGTGCACCATACAAACTCCGTACGTCTGCCCCTGGGTGACAATAAAAAGCGCAGTTTATTATAAACCGAAGTAAAAATGAAAATAAAAAAATCAACTAAAATCACAGTTTTGTCATTGGTATGTGGAGGTTGTTCCAAGGGCCCATCCAGAGCTCCTCCTCGTCGGACTGTGTGTGTTCACTGTGCGACTCCAAGGGCTCCTTGACATCCTCGTGGTCAACAACCGATTCCTGCTCGTCTGTGCTTTTCAGTTTGGCCGCCCTGGCCTTTGTCACTACATTTTCAGCCCCTATAGTAGAGGAAAAGGAGACACTGCACGGCCTGGAGTTCATTTTGTCACTCGGGGATGGTCCCTTGGACAACGTGTTCAGCGGGACGCTCTCCTCGTGCGTCACCGCCAGCTTGTCCAGTTTCTTGAACTGCTTCCCCAGCCTCACTGGGGACGTGACTTTGAGGTTGTTGCCGAGGCAGCCGCGGCGGGTGCGCACCACGGAGCCGTTCTGGGCGATGTAGACGTTGCCGTTGCCGTTGGGTTGGACGCCGGGGGTGCTCAGCCGGCTCCTCTGGCTGGGGTCGGGAGCGCTCTCCTCGCCCGTGGAGCTGGTCTCGTACTCTGGGTCCACCACCAACTTGATCCTCTTCTTTTTTGCCCACTGTTGGACAACAAAGAGAAATGTCAAACCAACCCAGTACTGTTTCTTCATTTCCCTGCCCTTTCTGTTCATTAATTAATAACTCTCATCAATTTCCATTAATTTTGCAGCTTTCTCCTTGGGATGTGCACAGAAACTGGAGGGCCCTGAGGAGGAAGCTGCTGTGTGAGAGATACTTTTAAGAAACTACTCTGAGGTGTAAATTCTAGGAAGGCCTTGGAAGTTTTCTTCCCTTGCATTGTGAATTCTGTGCACAGGGCAGCTCTGCTTTGTGTGCACCACACATCCAGCAGAGAAAATCCCGGGACATACACCAGGGAAAATCTCAGGCAGAGCGCTGGCAAAACTGGCTGGTTATAAAAAGAACAGCTCCATGGAAGGCTTTGCAAATGTTCCAGGCAGGTGGGATCAGTGGAGATGCCCAGGAAGACGGTGGAGAAACCAGACTTTAGGTTTATGTAACTTATCTATTTTTTCACAGAATTAATGCAAACAATTTCCATGCTGCTGTGACTTCGTAGTAGCAGTGATTCCTCTATGGTGAGCACACAACCCTCACTAGTTATTGTAAGTTATAATTGATCTTTTAAAAATAAATGCCTCCTTGCTGCACACTGAAAAGAGCTATTACCCTTCTTGAATGAGTAATTCAAACACTAAGAGGCCGTCACAGTTAACCCCCACTGCAAAACACACACAAGAGCGTGAGAAAAGCCAGTTTTTAGAGAAAGAAAATCATGCAAGGTACAAATAGGTGATTCATCTTAAGCTTTTGAGAAGTTATGCTTGGTAAAAATTACTTAGATGTCTATTTTATTGTTCCTGGCAAAGACAGACAGTGTTCTTCACATGGATATATTCCAGTGGATCTATTCTTGCTTAGTTTAAAACACTGTGTGCACCTACAATGTTGTGCTGTGTGGGGATGCAAAGGGGCAGGTGAGTGATCACGGATGTAGTTCAAAGAGATGTTTGAATAAAATAAAATAAAATAAAATAAAATAAAATAAAATAAAATAAAATAATAAAATAATAAAATAATAAAATAATAAAATAAAACCACTGTACTGTGATAGGTGGGAAGGGCAGAGGTTGGGAAATGTAATCCATTTCCTCTCCTGACCAAGCTCACTTGGTCCTCCTGCCTCAGCATTCCTGGCTTTTGCATCACTGGTGTTTGTAACCTGAATCCCATGATCCAGAAACAGCCCAATCCCAGCTCCCCCAGTTATCCCCTGCAGTTCTGGGAATGTTGCTTTGCTGCAATTCCACTTGTCCTCCCTGCAAACAGAGCTGACCTTGACAGCAGAGAACTCACCTGAACATTAGCAAATGTATTAATATATAATATTAATGTATAAGATGAAAACATGGATGACTTTAAAATCTTTACATCCTCCTCCTCATTCCTGTTATTCCCTAAATCCCATGTTTCATTGCTCCATGAAAACTAAACTTCCTATATCTATGACTGAGTATATCTATAGTGTGTGTATGTGTATATATATATAATTTTTTAATATATACATATCCATAAGGCTGGAATTAGTTTGGTTTTCTACGGTTCTCTCCCAAGGACAGCGAAATGCTGGATCAATAAGCTTTGCCCTTTCCTTTTGGCTGTCTCCAGCTCATGAGCAACGCTTAGGAAAGACCACACAGAAGGCACAGCAAACAAAGCCACTCCTCACTGCAAACCATCACCTACTGTCACTCCTCTTTAAAAGGAGGTGGAGTCACCCGTGGCCTCTGACTCCGTAATTCCGGTACCCTGGGACTGGCTGCTTTCCTGGGACACCTTTTTCCGTGTTTTCACTCCTTTCCTGTTGGTGTCAGAGCTCTGAGTCTCAGTCCCAGGGGATGTGGTGGTTTTCCCCGACATGGCACTACCTGAGCTTTTTGTCCCTGTGGTACCTTTGGAAGTTGCACTGATTTCACTGTCTAGGCAAGAAGATTCATTCTTACTGGCAGTGTCCTCCCTGTCACTGTCCCCTGGATCAACCTCCTCTGCACTTTCCTCCTCGCTGTCCTCACCAGGAACAGCTGACGGTCCTCCCTTGCCCTCTCCAGCAGCAGCAGCTTTTGCCTTGGCAGTTTTAGAACCCGCCTTGTTTGAGTTATCTGCTGTCTCCTCTGCCTCTTCCTCTTCCTCTTCTTCTGACACCTCTTCTATGGTGTCCTCTATTTCCACGCTGGCAGAGGAGGTTTTGCTCTTGTAGCTGGATCCTGAGGTTTTCCTGTAGCTCGTGTCCCTGTCGCTACCTGAGGTGGTGGAGCTCACGGATTTCTGGCTGGAGCGTTTGCCACAGGAGCTGCCTGACCTGCTTTTTATGCTGGACATTTCCGTGCTTCTCCTGCTGCTGGACTCACTGGTCCTGCTGTAGGAGCTCCGTGTGGATGAGCTCTTGGACAGGCTGCCATCTTCATCGCTCTCAGAGTCTTCCTCATCATTGTCCTCTTCTGACGAGTCCTCCTCCGACTCACTGCTGGAGCTGGATTCAGACTCATCATCGGAATCCCCCAAATCTCCAGTTTCCTCATCCGAGTCCACGGTGCTTTCTGTGGCCTCATCCTGATCCAGGGTTATTTTCAAGTAGTCTTTGTCTTCTGACTCGGAGCCAGAGCTGCTGCTCTTCTCAGAGGACTCATCAGAGGTGCGCCTCCTCCTCCTCTTCCTCCTCTTCTCAAAGTCGCTGTCCTCCTGCTCACTCTCTGCCGTGATACTGATCGAAACTCCCGACTTGGCTTCATCCCTCTCAGACCCTTCCTCTCCATGCGCCAAATCCTTGCCAAGGCCCTCCTGGAATTTCCTGGAAACGCTGATGCGCTTCAACACGTGATTTAGTTTCCTCATGGAGGGCCTGTCATCTGTGGATTTCTGGAAGTAGCTTCCCCTAATCATCATGGGTTTGTCCCCGTCCGCTTGGCGAGCTGACAGCAGCTTGGCATAGCTGGAATCTTTCCTACCTTTCACTTTCTGCAGGATCATCGGGAATATCTTTGCTCTCTTCCACCGGGAACGAGCAGACTCAGCTCTTCCTACAGGTTTGTGGGCACTGACTGCCACACGACTTAAATGCATCACTCCCTTTAGCCTCCTTTTTCCCTGGCTGCTCCTAAATCCTCTTCCAGGACCATGGCTGAGGTCCATCCCAACACCTAGAGGTCTCCCTTCCATTTGAGGCCCTGCTGCCTGGCTTATCCCTCTGCTGGGAGGGCCTCTGACTGGACTCATGCCCTGCAAATTATGAAAATTAATTGATTACCACTTGAAAGAGAGTTACTGTGAAAACCTGTACCTTAAAATAGGGTAGGAACAGATGCAACATTTATTTCCCAGCATCAAAATGAACTTACCTGGTTTAGAACAGTTTTCTTAACAAAGTTATGGGGAATGTTTTGGAATTCTAGGGTTTTAGGGAGTTGTAGAATAGGCTGGAAGTGCACAACTACCTTACTCTGCAATGGGGAAAACACTGAAATGTTCTCTCTTCTCATTTAATAGTGGATTAAAATCTGGCATTTATGAAAATTGAACGTTTTTCTCAAAAGAAACACTTACATCAACTTTCTTCTGATTGCCACTGACATTTCAAAATTTTTTTAGTTTTCATTGTGAACGTTATGACAAATGAGTTTAGGTACTGCTTTTCTCTGTGGAAAGTCAGAGGAATATCAGTAATAGACTCACAGAGTCATAGAATGGTTTGGGTTGGAAGGGACCTTAAAGCCTATCCAGTGCCACCCCTGCCATGGCAGGGACACCTTCCACTGTCCCAAGCTGCTCCAAGCCCCAGTGTCCAGCCTGGCCTTGGACACTGCCAGGGATCCAGGGGCAGCCACAGCTTCTCTGGGCACCCTGTGCCAGGGCCTGCCCACCCTCCCAGGGAGCAATTCCTTCCCAATATCCAATCTAAATTTTCCCTTTTCCCATCTGAAGCCATTCGTCTTGTCCTGTCACTCCAGTTCCTGCTGAAGAGTCCTTCTCCAGCTTCTTTGTAGGCCCCTTCAAATACTGGAAGGTTTCCTCATTTGATAATGATATAAAATGGAATAGCCTAAGTCTAAGTGGATTGTTCTTTGAACTAAAACCAGATGTGGGTACCAACAGAAACTCAGCAATTCCTTTTTGTGCCTAGAAAACGAAAAGGAATTTTATGCTGACAAACTTCACAGGCCCTCAGAAGGGCCAACAAAGCTTAACACTGATCTATAAAAAACCTTTGTTAAACAAAGCTTAACACTGATCTATAAAAAACCTATAAAAAGTTGATTTTTCTAATCAACTCCAGCATACACCTGATGAGGTTTGGTGGCCCTTCAAGCTGTTGCAGGGACAGAAGGAGCCCTCCAGAGTCTCTTCCTTACCTCCTCTGCTGCCGGCCCATGGGGACTGTAGTAGTAGCCACCGTCACTCTCCACCACGACCTCGCCGTACTCGTCGTACATCCCCGACGGGGACAGCAGGCGCCGGCGGCTCCCGTACTGCGGCAGCTCATACCTGCCAGGGACACCACAGCTCCTCAGGACAGGCCCAAATGTGCTCACATCTCTCATCACGCAGCCATCAGTGCACACATTCACATCCAGAGGGATGGGAACAGCTTTCCTCGTGTTTCCCTCTTCCTTTTTTCCTTAGCAGCAACCGAATTCCAACCCCCCTTCTGTTCCAACAGCCACAAGCCCTTCAGGGCGACCTGAATTTTGAGGTCTGTTGGATCAGGCAAGACCCCACTAAATGCATCAACCTTCTTTCAATCCACCTGATTTTTTGGGGGGGATCTTAATAATCATGGAATGAAAGAGCAGCTTCCCTGGGATCAGTTCTGGGGAATTCCAGGGGTAATTCCTGAAGAGCCTGCAGTCCGATGGGCTTTAGCAGAACAAGGTAGGATGGGGTTTTTTTGAGGGAAATTCAAAAGGCCACAAGGCAGAATGGGGTTTTTTGAGGGAAATTTAACAGGCCACGAGGCAGAATGGGGTTTTTTGAGGGAAATTTAACAGGCCACGAGGCAGGATGGGGTTTTTTGAGGGAAATTCAAAAGGCCACAAGGCAGGATGGATTTTTTTGAGGGAAATTTAAAAGGCCAGTGACTGGCTGAGAACTGGGAGAAGAAAGGATTAATACCTGAACTCAGGAGGGGAGTAGGTGACGGAAATTAATCTCCCAGACAGCAGAAATACGCACAGAAAGGATGTAAAGCCAGCCTGAGAGATAGGCTGTGCACTCTGAAAGGGGAATAATGACCTTCCTAAAGGAGCAGGGAGTTATCAAACATCCCCTTAACTTCTGAAAAGAGTTTTGTTGTTGGTTCACGCCTTTGTAGACACAAAGATCAAAGTAATACTGAGGTGAAGGGCAGTCCCACGATTAACTGCTGGAATAATAAACATCACCAGCCTGGAAAAGCAGCACTTTCAGAAATAAAGAGGAAAAATGGAACTATACCCATGCTCATAACTGTAGTAATCCTGGCCGTAGTATTCCTGCCCTGGATCAATTCCAGACTCCATACTTAACTCCTGGAAAAGAGAAACACCGACTGAATGCAAACAGTGTGAAAAAGCCCCAAATGTAATTACTGATATTATTATTCCTTATGATGCAATTACTTCTACTGACTGCAAAAATGATCCCCATCCTGAAGCACAAAAAACCCAGTGTCTCACACTGGCTCTTATTGCTTATTCTGGAAATAATTTTGGGGCTAAAAGATTGGAAATAGAAAGGTTTGCAATTGCACTGCACAGCAAGGTGCGAAAGCTTCCAGCACCAACTGCTCAGCTCAGCTCCAGCTGCAATAATCCATCAGCAGCTGACTGACGCCTGGAGAAAATCAGATGGCAGTTGGAAAACAATGAAATAATTCTGTCTGGAAATCTGGAACTGTGGGATGAAGCCTGTGTGAGCCACTGAAAGATGCTCATGGGGAAAATCACAGATACCAGAGGGGTTTGGGAGAGACCTTAAAGCCCATCCAGTCCCACCTTCCCCTATCGCAGGCTGCTCCAAGCCTTGTCCAACCTGGCCTTGGAAGTACCAAGATGCAGTAAATTTAAGGTATTTAATTAAAAAAACATAACTCAGCTTACAATGCCAGAACTTTACTTTTTATGTAAGAGCCAGGGGGAAAAATTACCTGAGACAGACAAGTTTTCATTAGAAAATTATGCAAAAGCCATTTCAAAACTTACAGAATAATTAAGAAATGAAAAATATTGGTACCTCTGGTCTGAGAAGAGAAGGTCTCAGCAACTGCTGTTGCTACAAAAGAAAATGAGAAAGAGGTTAATTAGGCAGCAACAATTAAAGTGCAGGTGATTGGTGTCTAAGATCAGTAATAAACACTGAAACCACAGGTCCTTTAGAGTTTTTTTTATGGCAGGCAGCTGGATACTTCCATACCCTGTGAGAACACTGAGCACCTGATGCAGTAAGATCCCTTTACAGCCCATCATTTCTCTTGCCTAAATATAAAATCAAATTCCCAGTTTTTGTGATGATTTTCTGAAATATTTAACTCAAGAACTTCTACCAGAGGCCAAGAGAACTAAATTCTCTGTCTGAATTAAGAGACACAAACCAGCTCTGCAAAGGGAGGAAAAAAATCAGCAGATATCGACCTTTATGATAGAAATGTATTTTGGAGAACTTTCCAATTATTAAATGAGATTGTTTTGAAGGAAACTCTTCTCCCTGATTTTCATTGCTGGTGAAAACGATGTTGCAGGAGCAGCAGCCATCACAGAGCTGCAGGGAAGGTCTGTGGAGCCCCATCCCTGTCTGGCAGGTGATTGGGTGTGACACTGGAAAACACAGCAGGCGTGGAATGGTTGAGCAGCAATCTCTGAGCTGGAGGTCGCACTCGTGCCACAATGGATCTCAGCCCCTAGGGGATCTACGCCTCATAAACTTCTTGAATCACTTTCAATTTCTGGTCTCTAAAGCACTCAGTACCCAGGAGTTCCACAACACACAACCCCAGAGTGGTTTTGGTGGGAAGGGACCTTAAAACGCAGCTCATCCCACCCCCTGCCATGGGCAGGGACACCTTCCAGTGTCCCAGGCTGCTCCAAGCCCCAGTGTCCAACCTGGCCTTGGACACTGCCAGGGATCCAGGGGCAGCCCCAGCTTCTCTGGGCACCCTGTGCCAGGGCCTGCCCACCCTCCCAGGGAACAATTCCTTCCCAATATCCCATCCATCCCTGCCCTCTGTCACTCTGAACCCATTCCCTGTATCCTGGCACTCCAGTCCCTGCTGCAGGGTCCCTCTCCAGTTTCCCTGTGTCCCTTCAGACCCTGGAAGGAGCTGGGAGGTCTCCCCACAACCTTCTCCTCTCCAGGCTGAGCATTCCCAGCTCTCCCAGCCTGGCTCCACAGGGGAGGTGCTCCAGTCCCCTCAGCAACTCAGTGGCCTCCTCTGGACCTGCTCCAGCACTTCCATGTCCTTCTAATTTGGGAGTACCAGAACTGTGCACAGAATTCCAGGTGGGGTCTCACAAGAGCAGAGTAGAAGGGGAGAACCCCCCACTCCCCTGCTGCCCACACTCTCAGGCTGCGTGGGAAAAGCACGTTGGTGTAATTAACATTTTAAGGGTAACTGGGCACCAGCCTTACCTCTTGCTGTGCGTATCCTCGCCTAGAAGCCAGAAAAAGAAAAGAAATAAATTAGGATAATGCTGTGAGCCTGCACAAAGATGCACATTGCCATTCTCGCTGGAGAGGGGTGAAAGAGAATGTAATTAGAAATATAATTAGCATGGAAAGAAATACATATCTCTAATACCAAATATGTTTTTCTTTGGGTTTGCTCTGGACACGGGGATCATTGCATGGGAAAGGCTGGAGAAGCTTTGGGATCTTTTCTTGCTTTAGATTGTGAATGGATGAGGAGAAATCCCCAAATCCCAAGAGCCAGAGAGCCAGTGCATCCAGAGGGACTCAGCACAGGGAAAGGGGGATTGGGAGGGGTCCTGCCCCGTCCCCTCCCCACTGTGCCACCATCCACACAGGGACCCTGTTCCCTCACACCTCTGCTCAAGCAGTGAAACAACTTCTCTTCTACTCCTGGACTTTCTGTATCGATCAGGAATTGCCCTGGAGCTTGTATTAATAATTTCTTGTACCAACTTTATTATTCCAATTACACCTTTCCTAACATTTGCTCAGTGGGGGGGGGGGGGTTTAATCCCCTTTTTTGCTATCTGTTGTTATTTTGCCACAGGCTTTGAGTTTCTGATCTTATTGGGAATTTATTGTCGGCTTAATTCATTTTCTTGGAGCCATTCCTGACCATGACCAATGCATTTATGTCTATCAGGTTTTCTATTTTCACATTTTGTGCCTGAAAATTGAAATGACTCTGGCAAAAGTAGAGAACAACAATTTAGGCCTTGGAATTTTTCTTAAGGATAAGTCTGGATTATTTGTATTAAGGTTTTTAAGAAGGAAAGGGTAAATGCTCAAAATTATGTTAGGCTTAACCAAGGACACAGCCAGCAGTCATGGGGAAGTCTTTAATCACACAAAATAAATAATAAAGACCAGAGAAATCCTTTTAATTCCTTAATATTCCCATTTCTAAATCTTCCTATTAATATTCAGCACATAGAATTGATTATCAGCATTGAATTAATGCTGTTGCCTATATAATATAATCCTCATGGCCAGCTGAAATGAAGATTTATCATCCAAAGATGATCTGACTCTTTGAAGCCCACTCGAGGAATGCTGGATTTAGCTTCCATATTGCCTACAACGATCTTCCAATAAAGGAGGTCTGAGGAGAAGGAAGCCTATTACCCTTAATTGCACTATATTGCAGATTAAAAGCATAATATGAGTAATTCTAATTAAATCTGGAATTCAACTTTCATAAAAATAGCACCATGCTGAGTTTTGCTGATACTTCTCAAATAGTTTTGTGTGGCCACGATAAGAAGGAAAAAAAGTCCCCAAAAGACATAAAATACCCATTCATTCAATACAGCACAAGGATCTCTTCTGGCACAAGACAAAGGCCAGAACAACATCATTTGCTTCCAGGAAGGAATTGAAGCTCTCCACAGAGGGAGGGATTGCTTCTGGGAAATGTTCTCAGCCAGACTTCGCTGCAGTCAGTCAGAGGGAAATCTTCCCTGTGGAATGGGAAGCGAAGCCATGGAGCCTGTGAGGATGTGGGGTAACAGAACAGCCAGAACACAGAGCTGGTGCTTCCGGGGAGAGACAAAGGCAGAATGAACTCACATGGACAAGATGTGCCGACCTTTCACTGCTTAAAGAGGTTAAAGGGACTGGGATTTGCCTAAAGCAGCATTTCCCCAATTCCTGGCACCCCAGCAGGTGTTTGCTCTCCAACAATTCAGATCTGTTTTCATATTTAAAGCAAAATCATCACAAATCCCAAATACTACAGATACTCCTCAGAGGGAGCATCTTATCAGTTTGCCCTGGCTCCTAAAACAGAGATTTCTTGCAGTTCAGAGCTGGAGCAGAGAATAAATTGGGAAGGAGGATGAGCAATGATAACGCTGTGATTAAATTCCAGCTTTGCAAGGAAGAGCTCTCCACCGATGCCATCTCTGCTCCTGCTCAGGACTTGGCCCTGTCAAGCTCATGATGAAAGGATGAGAGATATATCTGGGGTCACATCAGACCCCAAATGACCAAATCAGGCAACCTGAGAGGGGTAAATTTTACATAAATATAAATTATTACAGATGCTCAACTTGCTACCAACTCCTATATTGGATCTAATCCTTTGTAGCGCTGCAGAACTGCAGTACCACGGGATCATGGAATGCTTTGGGTTGGAAAGGACCTTAAAGCTCATCCAGTGCCACCCCCACCCACCTTCCACTATCCCAGGCTGCTCCAAGCCCCGATGTCCAACCTGGCCTTGGACACTTCCAGGGATCCAGGGGCAGCCACAGCTTCTCTGGGCACCCTGTGCCAGGGCCTGCCCCCCCTCCCAGGGAACAATTCCTTCCTAACATCTCATCTAAACTCCTCCTCTTTTGGTTTAAAACAATTCCCCTGCAGCACCTCGACATCTCAATGGGACAGAACTTCCCTGGTACAGACTCTTTCCTCTTTCCCAGTCTAATAAAATTAATTTTTTTTAACAAAGACTATTAAAAAAGCCAGCAGGAGAACAAAGGTTGTGTTATATCCAGACAAAATGAATCCAGTTTTGTAAAGTTTTCAACTTCATACAGATTTCCAGAATGAGAAAATAAATGTTCCTCATCAGTAAAGAGCTGATTGCCATGACCCCCTCCCAGACTCTTCTGAAGCTATGAAATTAAATATTTAAAGCAGAGCTTCTGTGTGATGTCCACTCCTTCTTCTTAAGGAACATCCCAAATAATTGTAGCCAAACTGAACCATTGGAGTTTATGCTGCAAATGACTCAACACCTCCACTTTTGCAGTGTGACCTTACAGACCACAAAATCAGGTCCTATTTGTGTCACATTTCACTGGGGATGTAAAGATCTGCACAACAGCAGCTTTTTACAAGCTCTAACGTGGGACTTGGGTACTTAAATGTTAATTTCTGTCTTTGGGGTTGGTCCACTCTCAGCATGAGCAGCCCAATAATTTTTCATGCCCATCTCTGCCCTCTTTTCACTGTCCCCTCGCCAGGAGCACGGCCGGGACACAGAGGGGAACATTTAAGTCATATTCCCACTCTGGCTCTTCAATCCTAACAATTCTCTACCTAACAGGTGCTGAGCTTTGGGAAATTGATTAAAACATTGCAGCCGTGCCACCCTTGGAGAGTTGAGCATCAAAAACGTGCACATCCCATAAATGACACAGGTTCTGTTACAGCAAAACCAGGATGGATAATCCCTCCCGTCACACATTTAGCTACTCCTACACCTACCTGGATCCTACAGCCTATCCCAACAAGGGCTTTAAATAAAGGAAAATTCTAATGGATCAGCAGAACTTGTGGGATGGAGTTCACGGAGTTTGGCACTGGGACAAAGAATGAGGAACTACCTTGAGCAGCTTCCAACTGAAGCATCCACACCTGTCCTAACTGCAGACTTCAAAAAAAAAAAACAGGAGAAAAGAGAAAAAGCCAAGCACCATGGAAATGTTCAGTCTGATAAACAGTCTGATAAAGAATTAATTACCTTTTTGCTCAGAATTACAATGTTGATACTGAATTGGCATTTTAGTTTTGCTTCATTAGATAATATCTGCCTTTCCCAATATGGTTTTTCAAAGTTGTCATCTTAAACTTTTTAGATTTTGGCAAAGGACTGAAAGGAAGCTTCCAAGTTGAACCAAACATTTAAATGCCCAAACTGCTTTTACTTACCATTTTTTTCAAAGGACAAGCTGATTTACTTTACATAAACATTTATAATTGATATATTTAAAGATCTGATTTAAATGGCTGTGAGCAAAAAAGCTGGTAAGTAAATCCACATGACATGGATTTTTACAAGCACTTGGAAAACCTTCACCTGGTGACACCAATCAGAGTGACTTTATTACAATTTAATTGAGATGTTTCAGCTCGTGACAGACCAGCATGGAAATTAAAGAGAGATAGCAACAACATGCACATGCAAAATCATAAAAAACAAACAACAAATGCTTTGTACATGAAAGGAATTTACAAAATAAAAACTTTTCATATGCAGTTACAATATAAAAAAAAATGCAATGGAAGGCAGAAGATGAAGAACAGGAGTGGGGACGCAGCCACGTTTGCTGAGAAACCAAGAATAAATCCTTCTTCTCACTGGACTTAGGAATTGAGCTGCCAGAAAATGTCAGCATAGCAGAGCCCCCAGAGTAGAGAGAGGCAGTATGGAATTATGGATTGCCTGGCTTGGAAGGGACCTTAAAGCTCATCCCATGGGCAAGGCCACCATCCCAGGTTGCTCAAGCCCCACCCAATAACCCGGCTCACCGAAGCTGAGCCTCTTGCTCCCAGGCCTTCTTTGCTTTGACACCCAATATGTGGCAGAAGATTCCTTCCAGGTGGGGCATTTTATGGGCAAAGCAAGACATTCCAATCACAGCTACAGGAAAATCTTACTGATGTTACCTACAGTGAAGGCTGCTTAAAGAAGTATTGAGCCCACTGCCATCTATGTCCCATTTTTGGGTAAAAATGGACAGTTTTTCCCCAAGAATTTCCAGTAAACGGACTAAGAACCAGCAAGATGCAGTTCTGAGAAAACAGCTTGGAGAGTTATATTTTACATCACAAATTTCTGAGCGAACGGCAAAGACAATGTCTCTCCATTTATAATCAGGAGTGGGGAAGTCGTGGTGTACAGCAGAAAAAGGGGGAAAAGTTGGGGTTTCTGGAGAGTCTGAGGCAGATACCGTGTGCTGCATTAGAGTCCTCCCACTCAAAAAAAGCAGGGACCATCCACCCGTGAGCGTTACAGAGCTGTTGACTGGGAGGGGAAGCGTTTCTCCAGCTCCTCCACAACGCAGCTCAAGTTCCCGTTCTGCTGGTTGTGCTCGGCCACGGCTTCTGGAGTTGGGAGCTCCGGGCTCGGGGCCGGTTTGGGCTTGGGAACGTGCTTGGGCAGCAGGTGGTTCTTGTCTATTTGGCTGTACATGTTGGCCACAGACTTCTCAATGGCGGCCAAATTCTGAATGTTTTTAAGAATTCCTTTGAGCTCCCTGCGGGGAGGAGGCTCTGGCACTGTGGCTGGGGTGGGGACAGCTGGCTGTTTGGCAGGGGATTTGGAATGCTTGGTGTGGGACAGGAGCTGCGTGCTAAGAGGAGATGGAGAGGAAGAAGAAGAAGAAGACGAAGAAGAAGGAAGAGGAACGGCAGGCGGAGGTGGAGGATGTGGTGGCAACAGAGGAGGGGATGGAGGTGGTGGTGGCAGTGGAGGTGGCAGCTGTGGAGGTGGGGGTGGGGGAATTTTAGGTGGGTCTGGAATGCTTTCTACAACTTCTTTGGTCTGAGGAGCTAGAAAACTTTGGCAAAGTGGTCTCTTTATCCTAGAAGATGGAGGAGTTGGTTTGCGGGTCGGTGGAGGAGAATGTTCTTCAGGGTTGTCGTGGTGAGTGATGATTACAGCGGGGACCATGGCAGCCTCCGCTTCAACTCCTTCAGCACAAGGCGTTGGAGAGGACACAGGGGAGGAGCGAAGGCGGGGAGAAGCCACCACACTCTTGGGAGACTGCTCTGGTGCGTTCTCTCCCTCCTGGACACTGGAGCTGTCTGTGGGCGACCGCGTGGATTTCACCTCAGGAGACCTCACTTGCTTCATTTCCTGCAGTGCCTCGAACTGCCTTGCCTTCTCCTTCACAGTCAGCTTGGGGCTACTGATCTTTTGGAAGAGTGGACTGCTGACATCGTCACTGCTATCCCGATTTTCAGCTCCTTCCTCCTTGGCCATGAGTCTCTGCTGCTGCCACTGGATGGGGTCCATGATAATTGGCCTACCCAGGGACCCCTGCATGTGTCTCCTGGTCAGGTGAGTGGGCACTGTCCATGCCCGGTAGCTGCCCCCCAAGGAGGCCTCTCTCCAGACCAGTCTTGAAGGAGAAAGAGTATCTAAAGTATCGTTCCTTTTCCGTAGGAACCCCGCAATAGCGGGGCTTTGAGGGGAACCTTCCATGTACAACGGGTTTCGGGTCGTTAGCGGGTTCTCATCGGACAAAAAAGTGATGTTACTCGAGGATTTGGGGAGGTTATTGTTCAGGGATCCATTGATATTGGATTGCTTGTGAGCCTCTATAGCACGGGAAGCAAAGCTGCTTATAACTCTCTGTCGGTCTCCTTCTTCTAAGACTGACTTTTTTCCCCTGCTTTGTTGGAAATGGTAGAGAAGAAAAAGACTTGAAAGAAAAGAAGATAATCACATGTGAGGAAACATGCATGGACATAGGTACTTA
This sequence comes from Falcunculus frontatus, assembly GCA_013398115.1. Lineage (NCBI taxonomy): Eukaryota > Metazoa > Chordata > Aves > Passeriformes > Falcunculus > Falcunculus frontatus. The sequence goes on along the minus strand of VZRV01003105.1, from coordinate 570,625 downwards.
TGAGAGAGAGAAAAAAAGAACTTACGACGCGAAGCAGAGCCATTAAATCACTTCTAGCGAGCTACAACCCAACAGAAGAAGCACATCTACCAGGCAAGACATTTACTTTTGCATCTTCTTTAAGGGGGAAGGAAGAAAAATTAAAACAAGCTGCTTCTTGTTTTAATTTGAAGCTGCGTAGCTACTTGGTGAGTTCAAAAATAAATTCATGTCTCCTTAAAAAAACCTCTTAGAGTTCGAAATTATCAGTTAATATTGTGCCCTATCCACCCAGAGACACAAAACATCACAGAAGTATCAATATGTGAATGAATTGCATCTCTTGTGTGTATGAATTTCATCTTTTCACCACGTTGAACCCAGTGGAAAACCCCTGTGGTTGGGTTACATCGAATTTCTACACCAAAAGTAGGAGGTGTCACCACTTTCTGGACTTCATCTCTCACCTCCCAGTCCCTCATTAACGTCCTCCCTGAAATATTTTTAATACCACAACCTTCTGAGCAGATTTGAAAATAAACGGTATTTTAAAATGAATAGCCCCAAAGTGCCTGCTAGAAAATTGCCCTGCGAGGCCTATTTTAAATAATGCTCACCTCTGAAATGAAATTTATTTTTCTCTCAAACTGTGCGAAATTTAAGATCTGGGCCTGTGTCAGGCAGAGCTAAAGTACAGCATGAATAGCAATCTCATCTACTTGCACAAATTGAAATATCATTTAAGACTGGTTTTAGTGACATAGAGGTGTCCGGAATTTTCACACAAGTTCTGAGTTAAAAATTCTAAGCCTTGTCTCTACCAAAATCCGAATTTTGGTAAAGGAATAGGAGAAAAAAATGGAGTTTTCCATGATTCTATGAATGTTGGAAGATGAAGTTTTAGACCTCTTGGTCACATTGTTCCGTGGGTTTTGGTGGTGTTGTTTCATATCTCAGAAAATATAACTAAATAAATTAATGAAAAATTAACCTCTGGTGGCTAAACGTTCCCTAGCAAAATTGGAAGAGAAATTTAAATACCTAGAAGGAGTTAACTAAGAGATCTAAATTTCCCTCTAAATTATTTAAGATGTAAAAGGCTCCTGAGGGTCTGTATTTAGCAACAAAACACTTTTGACTTTTGTTTCCTGTTTTGATCAGGGGACCACCCAGGCAGGGATCCCCCAGCTTCCTAATGGTCCAGGGACCCAGGAGGACTGGAATTCCTGCACAGAATCCAGGGATCATTCTCCCAGTTGCAAGAAACACCCAGCAAAGCTCCACGAAGTGAATAAACTCTCCCCAGGCACTGCAGTTTGCCAGAGCTGAGTGTGCCTAAGGCTTCCTCTGGGCAGAACAGAACTGGTTGAAAAATAATTAATTTCACACTAATTAGAGAATCCCAGCAGGGTTTGGATGGGAAAGGACCTTAAAGATGACCCAGCTCCAACCCCCTGCCATGGGCAGGGACACCTTCCACTGTCCCAGGCTGCTCCAAGCCCCAATGTCCAACCTGGCCTTGGACACTGCCAGGGATCCAGGGGCAGCCACAGCTTCTCTGGGCACCCTGTGCCAGGGCCTGCCCACCCTCCCAGGGAACAATTCCTTCCCAATATCCCATCCATCCCTGCCCTCTGGCACTGGGAAGCCATTCCCTGTGTCCTGTCCCTCCAGCCCTTGTAAAAAGTCCTTCTCCATGTTTCCTGTAGCTCCTTCAGGCCCTGCAAGGCCACAATGAGGTCACCCCAAAGCTTCTCCTCTCCAGGCTGAACAATCTCAGCTCTCCCAGCCTTTCCTCCCAGCAGAGCTGCTCCATCCCTCTGATCATCCTAGTGCCTCCTCTGGGCTCTCTCCAGGAGCTTCAGGTCCTTGAGCTGGGCCCCCGGGCTATAAAGTAACTCTGAATTCCGAAGCAGCCAACTTTGAGGTCAGCCAAGCACTGCGCCTACTGAGAGGCGAGAGCAGCAGTGACTCTGAACTTGAAGGAGCCCCTCCAGCAGAAGGCTCATGCAAGGTGCCGCCACCTTTCTGCCACTGGAGCGGATTATTTCAAAAGCTCCTCAGCTCCTTCCTCACTCCACATGAGGCCTCTGAGAGCTGAGGTGACCCCGCAGTGTTTTTCTGTTTGTGTGGAGCTGTTTCAGTCACTGAGGACCAGTGAGTTCAGTTTCTGTGAACTCACTCTACAGGCCTTGCATGGAATTGGAATTAACAGCCAAGGAAGGTTTAAATCCAACCATAAATCCATGAACTCCCAGCAAACTTCTGTTCATGCACTCAGTGTTGGTTTGGCTTTTTTTGACCCTTTGGCTTTAGAAATAATGCCCTTCAAGTTCAGCAATCACCCTTCCTCTCTCTGCTTCCAAGAAGAGGGATAAAGAAGCACAGAAGTATTGGAACTTCCCAGTAAATGTCTTTCCTGCTCAATGGACAAATTAAATATGAGCTTCACCTTGCGAGGTTGGATGGGAATTGCTGGAAGGAAAATTAACTAATTTCTACCAGCTACAAATATTTAAGACAATGAAAGAAGCTTACTTACTGATGCCTATGGATCCAAAGACAGGGAAAAATGAAAAATGGTGAGACAAGGCAGATTTAAAACTAAAGAGCTTTGTTCCATTTCATTTGCTATAAACACCAAACAAAGCAAACAAGACAGTGGAAATGAAAGATGGCAGACTTAGGACAGCTAAAATAGGGAATATTGTACTAAAACTCATGAAAAATGGCAATAAAAGATTTTTCCCAAATAAGAATTTCCTAAGGCATACCTGTGCCCTGCAGTAAAATATTTAACAGGAAAGAGAAAGTTAATTTGTAATTATATTTATTGAAGGCTGTTATTGTCTTTAAAATCTTATGGATTTGGATTTGTCTTTGAAGGATTTTTGTGTTTAATCAGTTCCTCAGCATGATGGATAAGCCTTGGTTGTATGCAAAGACATCTGAGAGAAAATATTCCAACTAGGGCACCTTTTTTGGTGAAAGAAAGACTGTTTTTTGTCCAAATTAACATAATACTAAGCCTCAAAGTCAACACTGCAGACCTAGGAACGGGCACCTCTTTGGGGCAGTACTAAACCCCAAAAAACCTTTGCAGATAAAGCACAATGAAGCTTTTTCTGGGTTTAGCATCACATCCTTAATTTCAGCAGAAATTTGGTTTAGTGTAAAAAAAAAAAAGTGAATTTTATCCAGCAGGCACCTCCCTGCATATGGGTACAGATGCAACTCACAAACAGAAGTGTTCCCATTCCAAAAAAACCTTTTCCACACATTTTTCCTCCCTTCCTGCCCAAGCACAACTTGACAAAGGCAAAAGGCAACAATTCAGCCCTTAGGAGGAGCTATTCCTGCTCGCAGCGTTTTCTAGCCCCCTATTTACCCAGAAAAGCTCAAGCCCTGGAATTATCCCACATGCACAGACCTCACCCAGTTGTCCCAGAGTTAAAGCTCTCTCATGGCCCTGTAACATTTTATAAACTCCATCACAGCAGCTGGAAAATTTCAACTTTCTGGGCAAAACAAATCATGATTGAAAACGGAGCAATCCTTGTTTCCACCATCCATTCATTCCCTGCCTGCTCCAAATATTGTCAAAGCTGGGCTCTTCAGCATTCTTTAGTTTTCAGGTATAAACAGAGATAAGGAAGTGTGGCAAAGCTTATCAACCACCCCCCACCCAGTATCAGACAAATAATAATTGGCTGGAATATTTTCCTACTGCGAGTTAAATTGTTGTTGGAGTCCATCAACTTCAGGTTTACAGAGGCATGAAAAGGGAGGCAGCCTTGCAAGATTATTATTTTATGAGCATGGAAGAGGTGAAAGATGCATTTATTGAGCTGCCAGGGGTTTCTGTGCTTTGATGGTTCCTTTACTTTCAATATTTAAACAGGTTTAAATCTAGAACAAAAAAGCCCCAACAAACTAAACACTTCTTGTGGGAAATTTGGGGCAGCAATTTTCAGGGAATTGTCATTTCAGATGTGTGCAATGGATAAGAAAATTTTATTGGATGTGTTTAGTCAACAGCTTTGGAAAATAGGGAGTGCTGGCCTGGATGTGCCAAGGAATCCAAGCCTGGCAGCAACGACTTGCTGTAGGATCTTGCTCTTAGGAAAACCATCTGGTGAGACCTTCTTGCCTGCTTAAAGTCTGTTAAAGGTTCCCCCGTGCACCACAAGAAGGTTAAATTGGTTTGTTCCCTCCTTCCAGAGCCAGCCTATTTCTTTTCTGGATGTTGGAGAAGCCCAAACAGCTGGGGAATGAAGAAAAGCCTTTTGCACAGAGACTGAATGAATAGTGTACACAGAATCCCAGAATCCCAGAATAGTTTGGATTGGGAGGGACCTTAAAGCCCATCTCATTCCCCCCTCTGCCATGAGCAGGGACACCTCCCACTATCCCAGGCTGTCCCAGGCAGTGCTTTTCTGGATGAATCTTAAGGAATACTCACATGGTGCTGTCTCCAAGCTCCTCATAGAGGTTGTTGGCCGTGGCTCCGGCTGGTTTTCCTGCTGGCAGAGCCATCTGGATCCTTGCAGTCTTGGCACACTCAGCCTGGCGCCTTTGGAGGGCATGGGGGGGAAGGAGAAACACTCATCAGAACACCCCAAAACACGTCCCCAGTAAAGCCAAAATGTGAAGTTTTTTATATTCTTGCCCTGCAGTTTATAAACATCTTTGGATTTTGTCTTCATCGAAGTAGTGACATGATCCTCTTCTGGATTTTTCAGCTCCGTGTTGTTCTGTTTTGGTGGAATCCAAGAGCTTCCCAGATCCCAGAATGGTTTGGGTTGGAAAGGACCGTAAAGCCCCTCCAGTGCCACCCCTGCCATGGGCAGGGACACCTTCCACTGTCCCAGGCTGCTCCAAGCCCCAGTGTCCAGCCTGGCCTTGGACACTGCCAGGGATCCAGGGGCAACCACAGCTTCTCTGGGCACCCTGTGCCAGGGCCTGCCCACCCTCCCAGGGAACAATTCCTTCCCAATATCCCATCTAAACCTACTCCCTTTCAATGTGATGCCACTCCCCCTTGTCCACTCACAACTCCTTTTTGTTAATGGAGTTGCCTGTTCATTTCTGTTCAATGAATGGAATGAATGGTTTTTCCTGAAAAATTTCCTTTTTTTTTTTTTTTTTTTTTTAATATAGAGTAAAATCACTGTGGAATAAATTTGTGTTCTCTGTCCAGAAAACAAAGCTCCTCATGTGGGGAGCACCACCAGGGTGATGTGACTGATCTACCCCAATGACACCGAGTAGCCATAAAAATAAATTGCTTTTAAACTCATCACACCAGGAGTTCAGGAGCAAGTTGGAGTATAGGAATTAAAAAGAAAACCCCTATATTTAATATATTTTGAGAATAAAATTTGTCAGTACTCCTATGGAAGCTGGAAGAAACAAAGCTGGAAACGAATACTTACTCTTTGAATCTGTTTGGTTGCAAAAAAAAAAAGAGATAAAAAGGAAGGTTAAATAAATTCTGCTTCCAACAACTGCCCATAACAGTGACTCTAACAGTAGTAATAAACTACAGGCTACTTAATTTTTCCACACATCAAATTCCAGAATTAATGACTTGTTTAAAGAATCAGAACTTCCAGAGCTGAACAGCATTTGGCTGCTACTTTTGATCCCCTGGAAACAATTCTGTAGTCAGCAGAAATACGAATTACAACAGGGAAAGAAAAGAAGACATGAAAACATGAATATTTCTCCTGTTCTTTCTTAAGCAGGTGCATTTTCATACCTCTTTCTTGATATTTAATTACTTTATATATAACAATATAAATAATATAATTGTTATTTTATTTCTATTTTCTCATTTTAGCACATTTGAAAAATGTGTAGAAAATATTTTTAATAATGAAGGAGTATTATTTTTGGTTCTTATTTAGAAGATGCCATTCTTTTGTGATTAGTAAATAATAAATAATTTATAAGTACCTTGCAGGGTTGTGCTGGATACTGGATTTCAAAGGAATCATTTTTAGATTTATTACCAAAGAAATATTTTGGGAAAAACACTGAGATTCCTTTGGAAAAGGAGTGAAAAAGGCTGGAATGCAAAACAAACCATAAGGCTCAGGATTTTAATTTAACTCTAAAATTCCTTTCATTTTCTTTGGCACTCTCCATAAAAATACAGTTTATTCACAGTGGGCTGCCATAAATCCCACTCCAAGTCAGATTTCTACATGGGAAAAATGGGATTTTTGGATGAAATTAATTTAGGCAGATTCCTGAGAGCTCCTAAAAGAGATTGATGATGTTTGGATAATCTAACAGATGCCAAGAAAAAATGGGGTTTTCCCCATCCATTTCTTTAAGGAATCTGCAATTCAGATAACAGCCACCAAGGAATTGCAGGATGAACTGGCTCATGGAAGCAAATTTTTCATAGAATTCTGGGAGAAGAAGAGCAGTTTGGGAATTATCTGCCTTTCCAATGGTGCAGAAGTTGGTCAGGTTCTTCCAAGCTTCTTTAAATGGCATTTTTCCCTTGACTCAAACTGAGGAAATGGGGATATGAATATAATCATTAATTAAAGAATAAATCAGTGAACAAATGGATTTCTAAATCTATGAATATGAATATAATGTATATGGAAATTCATGAATATAATCTTTAATTACAGAAACAATTTATGAATAAATATATAAATAAATAAGTAAATAAATAAATACATGAATAGATATGGAGCCTTTAAGTCCAAATGCATTGATTTTAAATATGAGTGGACCTGAAAATTTTAGTTGAGAGGAACTTGTTGGAGATGTAGATTTGAATTAATTTACCAGACAATTACTTGAACCTCTTCAGTGTATAAGAGGCAAGAGGAAATGTCAAAAAATATCTCTGATGTTGCCCTAAAATGGCAGAAAACAAACTCTCCAGGAAACATCTGCTATTAAGAAGCTCAGGAAGAAATATTTTAGGATTTAAGCAAGAACACTGGAATCCTCTAATTAGATTTTTGATTCATTTCTTGAAACAGCACCTTTTTCCTCGATTTTTTTTTTTTTTTTGGCATGGAGTTCAGCTCTGAATCCTCACTTTTGTGTCAAACACTTGAGTTTTGAGCTGGTGTTTCGGCACAAAAATTCTGTGCCATGTTGGGAAGACCAAGACGTGCTTCCCATGGATTTTCTGCGTTTGTGTTCATCATGCCAAGCATTGAGCAACCCTTGAGGTGAGAAGGGATTAAAACCAGAAACTGATTTATATAATATAAATTAAAACAATAGAAATATAGATAATACATACAAAATATTACAGAAATAGGCAATAATAAATAGAAATTAACCTTGTGATGGTGGATAATTGTTGAAGCGGCTCCGCTACGAAATGCAGCATCTCTACTACAAGGTTACAAGGCCTGGGAGAGGAGGAGGAGGAGGAGGAGGGTACTCACTGCTTGTAGCTGACCATGACGATGAGGATGGCTGGCATGCAGCACAGGATGATGATGACAGCCAGGGCGAGCAGTGCCCCCTCTGTGTAGCCCACGGCCTGCGCCTGCTTCTTCACGTTGGCCACCACGTCCGGTGTGCGGATCTCCAGGATTCGCCCGCCCTGGCCCAGGTAGGGCTGGAACTCCTTGTTGATATCCAGCAGTTTGCCATCCAGGAACCTTCAGTGGCACAAAAACACCCCACTATTAGGGACAAGTTCACGAAGAGAGTTTTAATTACGGCGGGTTAATAGCCCAATAAAGCACATACGTCGTCTTTGTGGGCTTTGGAATAGCGGTAATTCCCTGTAATCCTGGTGCCAGGGACAATTCCAATGCACTTAACACCAGGACACCGTTTAAACACCGAAAAGGAGGGCTGAGCTGATCTTATCCTGATTTCCAGGGGTGCAAAGTCCTCGGTGGCATCACAAAGACCTTGCTTTGTCCTTTTCCTTCTCTGCTCTGATCCCGAGGATCAACCAACCCTTCCTGGACGCATCCCTAAGGACCATTCTGCCCTAAAGATCACCTTGGTCTTGCCCAGGGCAGTGGTGGAGTCACCATCCCTGGAAGTGTTCAAAACACCTGTGGTTGGGGCACTTGGGGACATGGGTCAGTGGTGGCCTTGGCAGTGGTGGCAGAATGTTTGATTCAATGACCTCAGATGTCTTTTCCACCCTTAATGATTCTATGATTGCTATTACCCTAAAATCAGGCAATTTTTAGAGGATTTGCTCAGCTCCTTAGGGAAATTCTTCAGCTGGCTGGACAAAAAATACATTGGCTGAGGCTTTAACTTCCGAAGGAAAATAAAATCCTTGGATCACTCCAGAAGCGAGGGTTGAGTGTCTCACAAGCTGCCCAGCTCCAAAGACCAAAGCAGGAGATGTGTTAGGATGTAGGATCCTAAAAGCTGGGAGCTATAGCAGAATTCCAGATCCTTACATGTACAGGGGTTCTCCTGGAGAAAGATGACGGGGAAAAAATCTCTGGAAAACTTCAAATAAAAAACAACAAAAAAATTCTGTATTTTTGTGTATGAGTTCTGAATGTCTAAAGAATGGCATTTTCTGAAACTTTCCACTGAAATAGCTTTGATTTCCTTACTCTGATCACGAGACAGAAATTCCACTCCTCAAAGACCATTTCTTCAAGGGTGGTAATTTCTTAACAATCGACTTCCCCTCAGATCAATTTCCTGATAAATCCTCGTAGCATTTCTTGTCCCAGTTTTATTTTTTTTGGAATTCTGGGGAGAATCCACTCTGCTCTGGGTGTGCAGTGCACGAACTGGGTCTCGTCACAAGCAGAACAGCTCGTCCTGAACGATGAATTTGGGCTGGTTCCATGATACTGAGCACGAAGAGGCTGCTCACCCCCACCCTCACAAAGGTGTCTGGAAGAATAATTCCCATTCCTGATGTCTTCCACAAACCATTTCCTTGGTACTTCAGAAAAAAATCCCTTTTCCAACCTAAATGATGGCATAAAGTGAATATAAACATTCTTTTGTTGCTCACTAGATGTCACTGGTGCATGTCCCACATCCTTTGAGCTGGCAAAAGCCTTCCAAGCAGGATGGCATCAAATCCCTGGGTGATTTTAACCATCTCTCTGTTGAAATTCCGCTGGCATTTTCCTGACAAACCCTTCTTAACAGGTTCGTAACTCAGCCGTGAGCATTTACTCTGTGATGGAACCTGACACGTTGTGTAGGAGCTTCACACAGTTTCTTTTTAATAGGGGACATTTCCCACTTAATTTATGCAGGAGGAATTTGCTGGATTCAACTGGTTTTTATGCTCCAATAAATCAAAGCCTCTTCCCTAGAAAAGAGAGGAAAGGATGCTGAACGTTTCAGTCCAGGAAATTGTCTGAGTGGCCTCGGAGTCTTTTAGGGGTTTGTGGGAGAGGGAGGAAATGGTGAAGTACAGCTACTATTCAGACCCATTTTTGGGGTGTAATCAAACAGATTTGGAACAAAAATCGGATGAGGAGCGGCTGAGGGAGCTGGGAAAGGGGCTCAGCCTGGAGAAAAGGAGGCTCAGGGGGGACCTTGTGGCTCTGCACAACTCCCTGACGGGAGGGGGCAGCCAGGGGGGGTCGGGCTCTGCTGCCAGGGAACAGGGACAGGACAAGGGGAAACGGCCTCAGGCTGGGCCAGGGGCGGCTCAGGTTGGACAGCAGCAGGAATTTCTCCATGGAAAGGGTGCTCAGGCCTTGGCAGGGGCTGCCCAGGGAGGGCTGGAGTCGCCATCCCTGGAGGTGTCCATAAATGTGTGGATGCGAGGACACGGCTTAATGGTGGGCTTGGAAGTGCTGGGTTAAGGGCTGGACCTGATGAGCTCAGAGGTTCTTTCCAACCTAAATGATTCTGTTTTATGGGATCCCTGATTAATAAAAACTTCAGGTAATCAGTCATAACAGTCTTAAGGAAAAATATGGCTCTCTCGTTGTGTGTCAGTCCTACAAAGTACAGGACAGGGAAAATTCTGCATATCTTGAGAGACACATGGCTTTTACCCCCTGGCAGTGGCTGCTACATCCATGACTTCTAAATCATGCCTTTGTTTGCCAGCCAAACATTTTCCTGGAATTAGTGTGGGATTAATATTATGGATAACGGGAGCCTCACACTTTGGTTCAGTGGGGTTTGCTTCTCATGGTGACAAATGTGACTCTGTTCAGGCTGCTGCTGGGATGAGCTGCTGTGTCCACCTTCTTCTCCCCGCTCCAGTTGCTTTGGGTTTGGATCCCTGGCTCCTGCCTGTATCCCTGCAGTTCTCCACCTGCTATTCCACTCCATCCTCAATTCCCCCTGCATTCGACCTTCACAAATAATTGTTTTCAAACAGTGACAGGTCCACAAGAAATTCCGTTAAATCAGAGCCTTCACTCTGTTTTAGAAGCAGGAAAGCAGCAGGGTGTTCCCAAAAAAGCCCATTCTGGAAAAGCCCCAGGTATCTTCCAATACACAATCTTCTGGTGAGCTGTGTAAAACTCCCAGCTGGCCGAAGTCACTAACTCTGTGCTGTTGGTCCTGGATGCAGCATGGAATTGTTGAACACCTGGAAAATCGCCTGTGGAAATTTATCTTCCTTACTGGTAATTAAATGTTTAAACCAGGAAGTTCTGTTTCTTTCAGACTTATTCACTTTCTCCCATCACATCCAGTTTATGAAATGATCCTTTCTCCCACTGATCCCTTTTCTGTCAGATCCAGAGCAGATTCCTGGCTGGCAGAAGTGTGGCTGGGACTCGTGGCTTCCCAGTGAGGGGACAAGCACTGCTAAAGTCCTGTGACTGTGGCAGGAAGAGCCCTGAGCCATCCCTCTGAAATCAAAGTCCCAGGAGGGAGCTCTATGTTTTTAGGGGGTTAAAATCTTTGTAGGTTTGGGTACATCCCTGGCCCAAATCTCCTGAGGTTCTCCCACTTTCCAGTGAAAACCTGGGAACTCCAGCTGCAAAACTCTGTCTCCTTACTCCAGTGAGCTGACACTCACTCACCTCCACCCTAAAGCCAGGGAAGCATTCCCTGGGATTTTGCTGATTTAAATATTTAAAAGCTTTTGAAGAGAAGAAAAAAAGCCCCTAAAAAGCTGAGTGTGTAGGCACAGGGAGCATTTTAATGAGGTTGTTTCTCAGATGATTCCCCCTTCCCTTCCTGTTGGAAAATCTGATTTTTAACCCATCTTAACTCTATTCTGCTCTGGGTACTTCAATGGACATCTGAACATCCCTAAAATGACACTCCAATATTTTCAAAGAGTGCCAAAATGAAGAGGGACACTTTTTTTCTATCCATGAAGAGAGTCTGCAAAGGGAAAAGTTTATTTTTCCTGGAATTCAAAGAGCCAGCTGCCTCCATGTTCAGATAACAACTGATTTTCATATCCTGATAGTAGTGGATTTACCAGGAGCTTTCCAAAGGAAGGAGGAAAAGGGTGTCAGAATCTTGAATAAAACTGGGAAAAGATCACAGTGACTCCATTCTGGGAATGAACAATAGCGGACAAGTGACCAGAAACACCCAGAGCATCACTGAGACCTGAAAGGACTGAATGACCACGGGGATACCTAAAAAAAAATGCCAGGAGAAGGAAGGAGGCTCTATCACCACCCCTCTGAAAGCTAATATTGCTATTAATTAAATTTTATGTAACATTTTTATAGAAAATATTCTTTTTTTTTTTATATTTCTAGTTCAGAAAAATGATGCTGGAAGACTGGAGAGGGTTCAGAGAAAACTTTAGGTGACTAATAGAATTAAAACATAGCCCAGAGCAGAACTTCTCAAGAATAAAAATACAGAGGATGATGTATGTGATCATGAGCCTAGACCTTGGTGGAACCCAGAAATTAAAAGCACCAATGGATGCTTTAATTTAGCACTCAAAATTATAATAAAACTGAGCCTGGACAAATTAAAAATAAAAGACAAAAGGCCTAATTTTTGGCAGGGAATTACCCTGCAATAACAACACCCAGGCTGTAGTTGATTGGATTTTCTGGTGCAGTTGCTTTGCTGACAGATATGTTCCAAGCAGAATTATTTTGGGAAGTTCCCAAACTTGCTCAGATTGATGCCTTGGAAGGGGGGAATGATGCCTTGGGTTTAACTTTTATATTTCTCAAATCCTGTGCTGCCTAGTGTGTAACTCTGAAGTTTCTTGCATCCTGTTAACTTCTGCTCTCTCTTGCTGGGTAGACATAACAAAGCCTCTCCAGGCTTGCTCTTCAAGGACACCCAGATGGTCCTAGGCCCGGAAAGTATAAACCAAAAGCCTCTGAGAGGGGGCAAGCTTGGGGAACTGGCATCATTAACTGAAGCTTTAATTGGAGAATCACCCCTGATATGCAAATGAACCAAACCTATAAAAGTGTGAAGAACTCATGACCCAGGGTCCCTCTTGGGGTCCCTTTTGGCAGCAGCCTCTGGGCTCCCCAGGGTGTACCTTTGAAGGCCTTTCAAATAAATACCACCTTTATTCCCTTATTTCTGTCTAGTCTGTTTCCAGGTAGCCACTCAAGGCATCAAGACTGATCCCAGTGATCTTTCCCAGCCTCTAAACTCTGAATACCTGCAGAGCTTCCCTGATGAAAACTACGCTGTGGTTCTTCTGCACCCCACCAGGAGCTTGGGAGAAGAAGCCCTTTTCCCTCTTTTCCAACCCCATTTCCCTGCCGTGGTTCATAGCTTTTTTCTGCCAGGCTGCTGAGGATGTGCTCAGCACAGGAAGAGCCTGGTGGGGTTCTCACCGAGATAAAAACCAACACCAAGGTGAAATACATGCAAAAAACCCCCCAAAAAGTGTTTTTTTTCTTTAGAAGAAGGGCCTGATTTGCATTTTGAAGAGCCTGATCTCCTGTGTGAAGGTGTACACTGGGTCATGCCCCACTGTCTGTGTTTTACACAAGGTGCAAACCACCCTTTCCCTTCCCTTCCCTTCCCTTCCCTTCCCTTCCCTTCCCTTCCCTTTCCTTT